>NTHP01000837.1:63559-75925 GCA_003416845.1 Oplegnathus fasciatus | reverse complement strand
GATGAGACCAAAATTGAACTTTTTGGCCACAACCATAAACGTTACGTTTGGAGAGGTGTCAACAAGGCCTATGATGAAAGGAACACCATTCCTACTGTAAAGCACGGAGGTGGATCGCTGATGTTTTGGGGATGTGTGAGCTACAAAGGCACAGGAAACTTGGTCAAAGTTGAAGGAAAGATGAATGCAGCACGTTATCAGCAAATACTGGAGGAAAATTTGCACTCATCAGCCCGGAAGCTGCGCATGGGACGTACTTGGATGTTCCAACATGACAACGATCCAAAACACAAGGCCAAGTCGACCTGTCATTGGCTACAGCAGAACAGAGTGAAGGTTCTGGAGTGGCCATCTCAGTCTCCTGACCTCAATATCATTGAGCCACTCTGGGGAGATCTCAAGCGCGCAGTTCATGCAAGACAGCCCAGGAATTTACAGGAACTGGAGGCTTTTTGCCAAGAAGAATGGGCAGCTTTACCATCTGAGAAAATAAAGAGCCTCATCCACAACTACCACAAAAGACTTCAAGCTGTCATTGATGTTAGAGGGGGCAATACACGGTATTAAGAACTGGGGTATGTAAACTTTTGATCAGGGTCATTTGGATGTTTTTTGTTGTCATTATGAGTTAAAAATAGAAAACACAGTTGTTTATCAATAAATGGCTTCACCCAACCACTGACCATGAGTGGGAAAAAAAGGTTTTGTGTTATCATTCATATTCTCTGAAAAAAGGCCAAGAAAGCAAAAATTCTGCCAGGGTATGTAAACTTTTGAGCACAACTGTAGAATGGACATACAACGCTCCGAGCGAGCTGTGCTGTGATAACATGGAACGACAATTATCTTTTCCGTGACATGAAATGGGAAATAATAATCAACCATTGTGGAACCTCGAGGTTATCTCGAGGTTCCACAATTTTGCCGCCTACTGACCAAAATCCGAAATATTTCCAAACGGGGCTTTTTAGATTGCTCGGAGTACAAATCACTCTCTCTGTGGCTGGGTTGGGTTGTGAACTCTCTGCCATCATTACCACATGGTTTTTGTTGAATTATTTGCTCAACTTAGCTTGANCTACCACAAAAGACTTCAAGCTGTCATTGATGTTAGAGGGGGCAATACACGGTATTAAGAACTGGGGTATGTAAACTTTTGATCAGGGTCATTTGGATGTTTTTTGTTGTCATTATGATTTAAAAATAGAAAACACAGTTGTTTATCAATAAATGGCTTCACCCAACCACTGACCATGAGTGGAAAAAAAGTTTTTGTGTTATCATTCATATTCTCTGAAAAAAGGCCAAGAAAGCAAAAATTCTGCCAGGGTATGTAAACTTTTGAGCACAACTGTAGAATGGACATACAACGCTCCGAGCGAGCTGTGCTGTGATAACATGGAACGACAATTATCTTTTCCGTGACATGAAATGGGAAATAATAACAATTATGCCGCCTACTGACCAAAATCCGAAATATTTCCAAACGGGGCTTTTTAGATTGCTCGGAGTACAAATCACTCTCTCTGTGGCTGGGTTGGGTTGTGAACTCTCTGCCATCATTACCACATGGTTTTTGTTGAATTATTTGCTCAACTTAGCTTGATTTACATTTTCAAACAATGAAAGTGACGTTGAGTGACTCCTGTCCGTCATGCAGTGCATTCAGTGCAGCGTCCCAGGGCCACGCAAGAACTCGCGAGGCAGACAGTGGCGGTAGAGCTGCTTTTTTTTTTGTCACAGTCGAATATTAATTTTCACAATCAAATGTCTGGGGGTTTTTTGCAATTTGAATATATAATTGAATTTAGAATATTCGTTGACAGCACTTGCTTGTTTACCTTCATCTGAACGTTGAATTTGTTTATTCTTCTTTGGATTGTTTTTTATTAAGCAGCGATGATGTGAAGATGTGTTGAAGAGATTTCCGCTGACACCGACTTACTTGCATAAAAAGGTTTATTGCAAAAAGCACAGCATCAAAACAAGCACCATGGATTGCCTGTGAGAGGATCCGAAGCCAATATGGAACGCTCTGTCAAACGGTTTAGTCCCAGTTATATAGGGTAGTTGTTATTGCAAAGAGAAGATAAGCTATAGATCAAAACAAGTCCATTTAAGGAAATGGACTATGACCTTTGAGCCTGTACCCTTAACGTAAACCACATGGAACACCAGATACCACAGGTTTTGCACTTGTTTTAGAAGTTTCATCGTCTGTAGTGATCGACCTTTTCTTTGTTTGTTCAGCCATAGGAACAGAGATCAGAAAAATCTGTACGCCGCTTAACACACAAGTGAGTTGTGATTTTTCCCGGAACACTGTAAAAAGAAACTATTTGTTTTAACTTAAAAAGTTAGTGTCCGGGCTGCCTTGAAATTTTAAGTTGACTGAATTTGAGAAGATAAGTTAAAATTACCTCACCTTGTCTTCTCAAATTCAGTCAACTTAAAAGTTTAAGGCAGCCCGGATGCTAACAAATAGTTTCCTTTTACAGTGGAATGTTGCCACAGACACCCGCTTCATAATACGGCAAATGCAAGGGTGCTTGCAGTGGGCCATAGGCTTAATCACCATCGTGTTACCTCATTTGGCGACAGATAGTGACTTAACAGACATTTATTTAAATGAAAATCTTCGAGATTATAACTTTAAAAAGAAATCACCATTACTATGTTCACTCCATCTGCTGAGACAGTGATGTATGGAGTCAGTTACTGCACAACATCCTGTTGAGTTAAGTTATTTTTCAAGGGTGGACTTTTAGTAACTTGTATTATTACAAATGTCAATGTGATGTTTAATTTTTTTTTTTTACTTCTTGAACAGAACTTGGAAATTCTGTTTTCCCGTCATCTCTTTATTGAGGAGATTTTGGTTCTTCGGGCACTACTACGAGAGGAAAAGTGCTCATCAGGTAAGACTGCAAAATGTATCAAAGAAATACTGTTGACATTTCCAAATCTGAAGAGGAAGAAATCCGATCTCATTGGAAAAATGCCCCAGACTTTTGTTTCCAGAATTCTTAAAACTGTGTCAGGCAATTTCACATACACTTTAAATTCTGTAAGATCAGAATCAGAAAATAAAATAATGCACACCAACACACAGAGGTAGCCATCCGAGGCGCCATCTTGATGTCCAGATGACATCAGTACACTAAATTTTACGTTGAAAATGGAAACCATATTCATCCGATCACAATATTTTATCGATATCTTCAAGCCTTTAAGTCACAAGGATATATGTGTTTCTCTTTTGGTGATCCTACCCATCCTTCTCTAAATGAAACTCACTTTAGTAAGTTGTAAACTTATAAATGCTCTGCAGTTGGGGTCAAGTGAGTGCTTAAGTTTAGGGAGAATGAGGAGCCAGGGAGAGAGCAACAGTATGAGTGGGGAGAAGAACAAAGCAGAGAGCAAACTAAATAAAGAGCTGTCAGCCTGGATCTCAGTCTAAAAGGAGAAGACACAGACAGAGAGAGGGGGAGAGAGGGAGGAACAACCCAACCAGACAGCAAGTAAGATGAGAGAGAGGAACACAGAGAAAAAGATAATTCCTGTGGGACAGAGAGAAGACAAAACCATGTCACTTAGGCATTGAAGTGTGAAAATAACAAAATATGATTTAAAAACCATTAGAGGGGAAAGTTTACTGAGATAAACAAAAAGCCTGAAATTATTAAAAATTTCCTTCAACATTTAATCATGGTTTGTTGAAAATAAGTCCTCTTCACAGACCCAATAATAAACTACTATTAATTTGAGCTCAGCCAATACTAGATTTCGTAGGCTGGAACCAATATTAATATTTGAGTTTGAAAAACCTAATATCAGTTGATACTGTTTTTTTTTTTTACACTTTACACATAACATAAACAAACATAGGGATCCCTTAAATGTGGTTATTAAAGACCTGTGACCAACTAATTAACCCTATTAAATAGGTGTGTTGGGTCACCATACTGTAATGCATCTCATTTGATTGACATCTGATTCCACTATACAGCCACAAGTGGGCAGCCCTGCATTACGAAGAGCCATTCCTTGGCAATAATGAAATACATACAGAAGAGTCCCTTTCATTGATACAATAATAAATTCAGCAGCTGCAGTTAAATATATGGGAATAATATTGTAAGGTGAAAAAAACTGTGTGCATGTATGTATGTGTCTGTCACATAAAATAAAAGTGTTGGCTAAATTGACCTGTAAGTGAAATAAGTGAATGACCGAAATATGTTAACATGAGTAGGATGGGGTCAACTTGGAGGCATAAATTGGTATAAAAGGAGAACACGAGATGGGGAAAAGTCACTAATTGTCCTCTTTTTGTCAACTGTGAAAATCGTTCTGAGCTAAAAAAAAACCCAAACAAACTACAAATTAATGATTTATGCATTTCTTTGAATTGTTTTTATTTGAGACACACCTGCTGTCACTAGGCTGGTCTGAATAACCAGCCATCTAAACACTACATATATTCAGTATATTGTCTCCTTTCAGAAATTAAGAACACAGTTTATATTTTCACAAGGAATTCTGATGGTTATCTAGTGACTTATCCAGTGGTCTGATCATTTTCTCAATTCAGAGAGGGGCATGTCATTCTTAAATTGTAATTAAAGGTTGAGGTTTTCATACAACTGTGATATTTTGGGTGTTTGACCAACTGACCAACACCTCTGAAACTGCAAAATATCACAGAACTTAGCTCAGCTATAAATACAGTCCAGCTTTTTAACACCCTGGTGTACTCAGCAAACGAACACACAGACACACAAAATTTCACAGTTAAGGTATAAAGCTTTGACTGCAATGGGGCACTTTCAGCTTTTAACTGATGTACAAGAACATACTGTCTTACCAGTAGTTGGGCTAAAAGTGGAGTGTAAACATGTTTGTCCTGAGGATGGTGCTAATGGAAAGTTCATGTAGTGCAGGAAAATGAAAATGTTCGCAGCTTCTTATTTTAAGTCAGCACTGATCTTCACTTTTTCTGCCAAAAATGGCAAACCTCACTAGTAACAGATTATATTATCTGTAACTTACTGACATTAATTCCATAACAGGTAAATTTTAAATGTGACAGTTGTCTGGTTAATGACCTCTCTGCAAGCCAGTGTCTGTACTCTCCAAAAAGGTTTGTGACGGAAAAGTCACATTATGCTGTAACAACACTCTATGACTGCAAGTGGACTGTGTGTTTTTGTAGTTCAACAGAGTGGTGACTCTTCTCTCAAGAACAGATATGCAATGTTGATTAAACATGTGTCTGGCACATTGAAATAAAAGCTGTAGCTTACTAACTGACACACCTTATTTTTCATGAGCTACTTGATCCAAATACTGATGGTCATAGTTCCAAACTATGAAGTTGATCATCTTAAATTATTAATCTGATATGAATGACTGTTTAAAGCAGCTACAAGGAGTTTTTAACTGATTATGAAACAGTCTCAGTTTAACACTGATGCCTCTATATGGGCCTGTGTCCACCAAAGCATTTTTTCCCAGCTGAAAATGCCAGGCGCTCTTCTGAAAACACCCAGCTGGGAGCGCTTGAGAGCGCTTTGGAGGCGCAGCGTTTTTTCAGCTGAGACGCTTTGGTTGCTATGAAATGTAATATCCGTGGAAGTATGTGTTGCAATATTTATATACCGTCTGTGGTTGCAAGTAACTAATTTTTAGATTGTGAAAAAATAGCCTACTGAATCTAAAAATGTTGGCACAAGGTAGAGCACTTGCTCTGGCCCTTGCTCTGGATGAAGGGAAGGCTGAAGCATATAGCGACCTGCCCGTCTATGTGGGCTCATGAGATTTTGTGGGCGAGGAAACATCTCAGGGAGTACCATTGTTTGGTTCAAGAGCTGAAGTTGGACGGGGCCCGGTTCAAGGAGTACTTTCGTATGTGACGGTTGGTCTTTGTGGTATTTGTTCTGCCCCTCCTCCACTGTGATTAGACGGCTGGGTAAAAAGTGACAGTGACGAACGCAGCGTTTTACCCAAAGGCTCAGCGCCTCATCACGCTGCTGGCTATGTAGCATAGTGTAAATACGCTGAGCTCCCATTGCAAACAATTCGAAAAAATGCTTTGGTGGACACAGGCCCTATGACCTACAGTACATAAGCAAACGAGACCATCAGCGAGAAAACCTAAACAATATTCCCCCCTCATAATCCTATATACAGGGTTTGTACGGGTGCTGGAAATCCTAAAAAATACTTTTTTAATGTGGTGTTTTCAAGATTTGAAAAGTGCTTGGATTTTGAATAAAGTGCTTGAAACTGCTTGAAATTCTAAATGCATTAATATAATGAATCACTATCTGACTAAACAGTTCGCTTTTTAGATAAAGAAATAATGTAAGTCGGAGAGCCTAATTTATTTACCACACAACCGTAAGGTGCCTGAAAAGCTTGAAAATGCATCTTGAAAATGCTTGAAAAGTGTGTGAATTTGACTTTGGAAAAGGTGTAGTAACCCTGTCTGATAAAGTTTGAGAGAGGAGAGAAGACGAGAGGAATCATAAGGAATCAAGAGGACCAACAAATAGGCTCCTGCCTATAACCAAAACATGATGAGTGTCTATAATCAAACGGGTCAACGGATGCTGAGAGTCTGTGGGATTACAAACCAGAGCAGAGTGTGCTGCTCTCTGGCTCTGTCCAGAGAGAGAGAGAAAAAGGAAAATGCGTGGACCGTTCTGCCCGAACTCTACCCGAACAGAGCAATCAGTCAGAAATTAAGCCTGGACTGAACCTAACCTGTCGAGTCCATCTGATTTGCGCCAATGTCAAGCTGTAGTGTCGGCAGGATTTGGTTTGCAGTTCTCAAGTTATTAAGTCATTAAACACGCCCAATCAATAAATAAACAGCAATAAAGGAGAAAACATGCCATCAGAAACAATAAAATCAAAGAACAAGGTCAGATAATAACAAGTAAATAGAGATAATAGCTATGAGAAATGTTTTAATTTAATTAAAATAATAAAATAAATATAAAACATTAAAATATATAGTAAATTGTAGTAAATCCTAGGATGCAAAATGTAGATAAATATATTTATTCAGAGCCTTTTTATTGGACATCAACCTCACGTTTATGCACTTATTGTCGAAACAATAGACTTGAAGCGTAAATAAACGCTTCAGGTCATGGTTATGCCTGTGAGACGCAGCTGAGACGCGAGCCTGCACGGAGCCAGTGCAGACAGCTGCATAGATTAAAATGAGAGCGCATCCGTTCCGTGAGACGTGCGACTAAAAAACGCCTCTGATACGCTTGCGATCTGGACATGGGGTTACATGTAACCTAGGTGTATGAAACAAAGTTTACTTTGTTTCACTATCGTCATATTACAGTTATTAATGTTACATAGCCACAAAGAGAAACATTACCTCATCGCTATGCATCCTGCAAACAATGTTTAAAAAGAGTATTAAAAATTCATTCAGGGAAACACTACCGCTTTTGTCCACAGGGGCCACCAAAATCAACACAAAATGAAAGTTCCTTGTAGTTGCTTTAAGTGGGAGAATGAGACTGACATTGACGTGACGCTATTAGCTAGAGAGATATCTCACTCTGTTGGAGTTGTAGAAACTACAAAAACACTCATTCCACTCACTGTTGTACAGTGGTGTTACAGAGTGGAGCTTATTTTCTCACAATTGATCTTTGGCGAGTACAGACACACAAACCAGAAAACAGAACAAAACTTTTTTTGCTTGTCATCACCTTACTCACAGAATTAACGTTAATTACTGACAGCTGATGTGATCTGCCACTGCCACCAGTTGTCATTTTAACTGATGAGAGTGACGGTCAATGTAGGTTAAAAATTAGAAGCTACTTGAATGTTTTGTACGCTGCTGCTCTTTGCCAAAGATAAAGAGAGAGTTGGAGCTTAATGAATCTTTGTATATGACCTGGATGTCAGAATTCAGAGTCACTCACACCGGTGAACCCAAATAATTCATTACATTCACACATTCTAATTTTGACTCACATACCGTATACAATAGATTGTGGGATCTGTATTTGATCAGCTTTATTTTAGCAGATACCAATCCTTCAAAAAATGCCCGGATCAGACCCAATACCGATTCTAAGACTTTGGGGTCAAAGAACCCAGTCAGTGATGCTGAGAGTGACAATAATGTTTGATGACTTACTATCATCTGTGGACAAAGATGATGGGTTTGGTTTGGTTCACTCAACATGAACAGCAGTCAGGGACACTAGCCTGGGTTCAGTAATCACAGACCTCCTAAGATCCTTTATTGTTGTGCCCTGAAAACAGACCTACTCTGAGATTAGCTTGGTCAAGTTAGTCCTCAGCAGACACTATATCTTTACTGTGGACTAGTGCTGACCACAGACCAGCCCAGGCAGATGTATAAGACCGTTGTTCTACATTAGACAGTGGCTCTGTGTGTCTGAGGAGACAATGTGACAAAACAGTTTGGGTGTTTGTGTTTCAAAGAATGCAGCACTAAAAGAAAGGAAGGAAACAACAGCAGAGGATACCACACAGACAGACAAATACTGCAGATAACAAGAGCCCAGTAGCATTATTGTTCTATACCATAAACTAGTCTGACATACTGTAAAGTACAGACGTTCTGACGTTTCTGACCAAAAAACAAGCATTTTTGTGGGTAAAGTCTCCAACAGCAAGTAGATCATGTGACACTAAATACTTTTAAAGAAAGATTGTCCCAAAGTGTGCAGCGTTGTCCTCTGATTATCATGTCTCCCCCTTCTCTGTGATGGCAGGCTTTTCACCCCATTTAAGGTCGTTCAAGGTTCAAGGTTGTATATGCTATATATGCTACACAAGAAAAAAATATTTTTTATGTTGAAGTACAGAGGATGAGTTGAGGAGTCTTACAGCCTGAGGAAAGAAGCTGCTCTGTAGTCTGGTGGTATGGTAGCAGATACTTCTGTATCACTTGCCAGATGGCAGCAGGGTGAACAGGCTGTTGCTGGGGTGGGTATTGTCTTTCAGTATCCTTTCATCAGTATCACTAATGCTTGGTTACCAATGATGTTCTGGGCGGTTTTAATCACCCGCTGCAGAGCCCTCCTGTCCTGGGCCGTGCACAAACCATGCCAATTTGCAATCTTTCCAAACAGGATTCTTTCTATTGCTCCTTTGTAAAAGTTGACAAGAACCTGGCATGGGAATTTTACTTTCTTATGTTTCCTTAAGAAATACAGTCGTTTCTGAGCTTTCTTAATCAGGGTGGAGATGTGAGATGACCATGACAGTTTTTTGTGATGCTGATTCCCAGGAACCTGAAACTATTTACCAGCTCCACCTCAGCTCCATTGATGTAGACAGGTGTGTCTTCGCCTCTTTTTTTTAAAATCAACAATCAGCTCCTTGGTTTTGCTGATGTTGAGCAGTAGATTCAGAAAAGGTATTAACAGTTTTGCCTCCAACAAGTTTGGAAGACACAGTGTGATGTTGTATTTCAACATTTGCTTCAAGCATACCTCCACTTTACAGGACTAATCCAAAATTCAGGAAAAATGAATTTCCCCTGGTCCCGCCTCACTTGATGCACTGACAGGAAACTATGGAGCCTTTGGATTTTATTTTGCTTAAAACAACTGTAAAACTTTTGAGTTTTTAGGAAGGACCTTTGAGTTTTTAGGAACATGCAACAATTTCCTAAAACCAACAGGCTGTGGTCCAAGGGGAAGTTAGGGCCAACAGGAGTGGTCATAGGTCTGTGGAAAAGAGACTGAATGAATACCAGAAACAGACAACATCAGCTGTATGAGAACACCAGACCAAACCACTCACAGCACCCACTGGGAAGAGGTCAAAGATCATTGACCAGTACTCAGTGGACAGCCAGAGAAGGCTCAAGGAGGACATGCACATCCGACACCAGAGGCCATCTTTGAACAGATAAAGGAGTTACCATCTTCCCCCATGAATGACTGAAGTTCCATACTTGCAGTTAAAAGCTCTAAAAGCTAGTAAGTGGAATTTTGAGCTTAGATTACTTGGTTACATAACAGAGTGCTGTGATTTTGTGACAGTAAAATTATTCATCCCCCATGCACCCCCAATGCCACTGGGCTAGAGTACTGTCAATCTGACAATGCCCGACGCCATTGGATCAGAGCGCTGTCAATCGCTGCCTGCTTCGCTGCCTGTCAATTTGACAGTACTCAACGCCATTGGATCAGAGCGCTGTCAATGGCCGCTAGATATGCGATGCAGAATCAAACAACAACAGTAAAAATACATGATGACAATATAGCAGCATGACGAAGTGTTGACACATTTGCATACCCTAACGCACAGCCTTCTCTCACCACATGAACAAACATGGCCGAAAGCCACAGCAGTGCGTCAGCCTCTGTCGTGGCGACGCAGACCGTAACAACTGTGATTGGTAGCAAGCTAACCCCCTTCGCTCCACCCAGCAGCTGGGAAAAGAATAAACGGGAAACTTCTGTTGGTCTTGAGTAGCTGTAGAATTTATTTATGCACAAACTGTATCCCACATTCACTAGCTCCTGATAACTTCACCACTAAACTTTCCTCTCCTCCTCTAGCTTCACTCATCCAATACAGTCTATGGTCTGCTCACACCGCATTCACTGTTACACTCACTCAACCACACACTCACTATGCGCACACACACACAGTGACTATTCTCCAAATGAGCTACGATACTTTGACAACATGTTGTCTCAACAAAGTGGCATAGAAATCCTTCCTCCAACTAGCGTTTTGGCAGTGTAATTGCAGAGTGACACAGACACACCAGCGCACAAGTATAAATGCTCTCAACGGCATAGGCCACATGCATAGGCTACGGTGTAAGCTCTGCGTAGATTCAACGCAGTAGTATAAATCAGCCTTTGGCTGATTAGTCCCTAAAAAAGGAGCTATGTTGGTCGTCTGGAAGTGGTGTGGTGTCTGCTGCTGCCACCTTGTGGCAATAGATGCACGAATTATGAATTACAATCATCAATATGACAGTACTGCATTGGCAAAGAAGGACTGAAAAACTGTCAAAGCAAGTGTCACTTCATTGAAATCTGCAATGAAAAACAATTTCAAGTGTTACTAAAAATATAAAAATAGCAACATTGCACAAATGACGTGGGGGGAGGAAACGCAATGCAAAAAAGAAATTTCAAAAACTATATGTGCCTTCCCCTCTAATACATTCCTTACCATCCCCAGAGCTACTTTTATGTTTACATTTTGACTTATGTTGTCACTTTGCAGTTTCCACTAATAAATGCTTTTGCAATCACCAATAAAACACTGTTTAGTATTTTTTTTTCATATCGTCTTGAATATCGTTACCGCAAATTACCCTGAAATATCATGATATTATGTTAAGGCTATATCGCCCATCCCTAATTATACACTATTATTTATTATTATTAAATTCCCAGTGAAGTTTACTGTTTCAGTGCACGGATGTCATTTTGGACAATAAAGTTCATTGTTAAACTGTAAAATTTCCTACCTCCATTACATATCTTTGTCACAAGTATTTGATAACCACATTTGAGGGATCGTTGCAAAAAATGTGTTTATGTGTATATTCTGCACTGTGTTTCCGTATATACATTGTATATATTATACAGAATAGTTTAGTTTTATTTGTCACATATAATCATACTGGGTATAATCATAGTGAAATGTGTGACCATTAGCTCCTTTAAATATGCAATAAAACATAACTGTAAAATAGAGTAAGAATTAAGAATAAAATAAGTGATAGAGGGTAATGTTAACTATAGTAACTTTGAAAAATAATTAATTAAAAATAGTCTTAGGGCAATCCTTAGGCATTGTCCTCATTCAGGATCCTAGTGGCCTGAGGATAGAAGCTCTACCTAAGCCTCTCAGTGCTGGTCTGATGTATCCGGTATCTTCTTCTTGACCGCAGCAGGGAGAAAAGGCTGTTATCTGGGTGGTTGGGATCCTTAATGATTCTCCTAGCCTTAGTCTTACACTGCCTGGTGTAAATGTCATTTATGCAGGGTATACTGCTGCCTATGATGCGTTCAGCCAAACAAACCACTCGTTGCAGGGCTATGTGGTCCTGTTTGGTGCTGTTCCCATACCGGGCAGTGATGTTCCCTGTCAGGACGCTCTCGATGGTGCAAGAGTAGAAATTCCTCAGTATCTGAGGAGATATCCGTAATTTCCTCAAGCGTCTGAGGTGAAACAGTCTCTGCCTTGCCTTTCCTCACAGTATGCAGTCAGTATGCAGCGCCCAGGTCAGGCCCTCTGTGATGTGGACACCAAGGTATTTGAAGCTGTCCATCCTCTCCACCGTGGACCTGTTGATGTTAAGGGGGGTGTAGTTCCTCC
>NTHP01000837.1:29811-53828 GCA_003416845.1 Oplegnathus fasciatus | reverse complement strand
TACTTTAGCTCAATATTCATTGTAACATTGTCATTGTGACATTTTAGTGCAACATTCACTAACAACTACAGCAGTCATGTTAGTTTGTGCATCACTATTTTGAACTATGATCAGTCAGACCTACTGTCATATAGTATGTCTTGAATCAATTGTCCTTCTTTCCCAAAAACATTTTAGTCATTTTGATTGTCTTTTTCCCTTATTTGTCGACTTTTCTTCCGTTGTACTGCTTCTCCTCACCCTTTATTGACTTTTCTATTTTTCTTTTATTGGCTTTTTCATCCCTTTTTCATTCACTCTTATCTCCTTTTCTACTGTCCTTGGTACATCCTGAAGCACTCAATGTGCAGTGGCGCTTTGCATTTCTCACATGCATAGGTAGTGCATTTGTCGTATGCCTTCGGGAGCAATTTGGGGTTCAGTAGCTTGCCCAAGGCCACTTCGACATGCGGACTGGAGGAGCCGGGGATCGATATTTGTGTTGTCAACCACATGAACTGAGGCCATTACTTCATCAAAGTGATTTCTCCGCATTGCATCTGAAATGTTTTCATTGTGTACATCACTGTCAGGTGAGAGGGAGGTCATCATCACTGATGACTTTGTTCCTGTCATGATCTGTTTGCATAAGTTCAGCATCCAACAGCCTGGCTGGCAAATGACCTGTCTCCCCCTCATAATCCATATCTGACCCTTCGCTATCACAATCACTGAGGACTGCATCTTCCTCATTTTGAGGGATAACTGCAATGTTGCATGCTTTGTCTAGGTGGTCACCTAGATCCAACATATCCAAAACTTGACTCAAAGTGAAACTAAAAGAAAGAACAGAGTAGACAGTTAGGTAGAACAAGAACTATGTATGTGTATAAATATGTACTGTTTCCCACAGGTTGAAAATTAACTTTTGGTGGTGGGTGGCACTGCGTGTGACGGCGCGACATGTGACAGCGGGCGTTTGACGTGTGTGACGCCGTGGCGTTTGACGGGCATTGTTTTGCGTCTATAATTAGCACAAGTGCTTTCAATGCATATTATTATATTATTTACAATTATACAGTTATGTTTACAATGATATATTGAGGCGGACCCCCCTGTCCTACGTAACATCCAGTCTGTGTGCATTATGATATAACAATGGCACGTCTGTTTGCTGGAAATGCATTGATACATCATTCAGTAGCATTTTTAGAGCCTTATAACGGAAAACCTTTTTTATGGTCATTATTCCCTTGACTGTGGAATCTAACATTTGTGCAAAATGATCCCGGCCAGCTCAAATAATCGCAATCAGGCGACTGTGTAATAGTTGTGACAGGCCTAGACACCACAGGGGAAAATATAGAGACTATACTAAAGGGTAAGACAATCTCTCTAACAACATTAAGTATACTACATTTCTGCTCCTTTCTCCCATCATATGTNTAACATTAAGTATACTACATTTCTTCAAACGTGCATTCTTCTTTTTGTTACATGAGGACAGTGAAACTTTATACCTTTCATCTTATTGTCTTTAGCTTATCAATCAATCTTTTAATTTACGATCTAAGATTAGTAACTCTGGGTCATTGACTTCTCTAATCAGTACAGGACAGCGGTGGCTTCTTTTAGCTTGTATTGTATTTCAAGTCTAGCGAGAACACGCGAGCTCGGGATGACTCATCTGCAAATGTCGCTTCAAGTTCGTTGTGTTTTTACCAGTGATTGTCAATCCACACGATTTACAAAGGGTTGTGTTTTCCTTGACATCAAATGTGGAATTTATCCATATGTCTGTTCTTCTCTTTTTCCCCAAACGTTAACATTTCTGTACACTGAGAGACCTGCAGCAAGTGCATGCTAGTTGACTTCCCAGTAGTTCAGTACTCTCCAATTCATCCTAAGATCCTAAGTCCCGCCCCCCCCCCTTTGAAAATAAAATCAAGAGTCCTTCTACATGAATGAACTGTCTTGAACCACTTTTTCTTTACATTGGGTAGGCCTACACATAAGTTTTAAAATAAGCAATTTAAGATAAATAGTGCAATATAAATGTGCAGCAGAGCGGGAGGTTTATTTGAAGTAGCTTTGTATTTAACACACACACATGAGAGTGATATTGATCTCCTCATCTCACTCTCAGAAGGAAAGCAAAAAATTATATTTTACAAAATGTTATAGTATTCCTTTAAGTAGAGAGACGTATAACCTGACAACCTCCCTGTAGAATCAAATGATGCCTCAAAGTAACGATAAGTTTCCGCAAGTAACTAGAGAGGCAACTTTACATTTTAGGGAAAAAAAGACCCAACATCAGAAAAAATGTTACCTAAAACAGGTTATAAATCAGGTATAAGCTGACCCACTTCTTTCTCTATCTGTGACATTTACAGTATTTAATCCTATATGAAAATGTCTCAGATTGTAACTTTAATTTGAAAATTACACCACTGATGGTAGTTATCACTGGTGCATGACCCATGACCCTGGTGCTAACTGGGCCATGACACAATCCCACAGTAATAAGCTGTGAATAATATGAAAACCACACAGTGAGTGAAGAGGATAGAAGGATAGCTCATACGCTCTGAGTGCTGTGTGATGGGAGTGATCAGAGTGATGAGAGATTACAAGAAAAACGTGAGAATGTGAGAATCAAAATTAGTAACAGCCCTCATTAATATGCTTTGTTAAGTTCAATTTCCATGCTGGACGTGATTGTTAAGAGTTGGAAGATATTTCTGAAAAATTATGTTATTTTTGAATTAATTTTTCTCCACTGAGAAAAGACTAACGGTTACAATGTGCCTTCTGTTACTGATTGTGCATACGTGGGCTGGCACATGGAAATACATGCATTCCAGCCCAATTTCTCATTGTCTCTCTGCCCACCGACCCATACCTCATCTCTCGCAAAAATATGTGATGCATTCCAAGAAATCATGGAGAAATTATTCAGTGATTTGCACCATACGATCCACTGGTGAAGAAAATGGGCTGTGTTGAAGATATGACTCTGAATTTGAACTGCAAGTTATTAGATAGATGTGTGTTCTGCAGTTGAATGTAGCATTTGCCTCCTTCTGTTTTCAAACAAAACAGTGCACTTGAAGTCACCACTTATTCATGGTTTAACATGTGGTTGAATCGCCTGCGGCTTGCACTTTTGTTTCAAACTGGGGAATTTGACAAGTTGCATAAGACATGGACAAGTGTATGAGAACATCTCCAAATACACAGTCCCAAGACTTGGAGGACTGTTTCTGGAGGAGATGATGCATGCCGAAGCTATGTCAGCACTTAAGTTATATGACTGTTGGGATGTAGTGTGAACACTTAGCCTACTTCCACTGACACTTTTTATCCTGTGACTATGATACAAATATATGCTATGAAGGTTGAATGAAAAAAACAACAAAAATCATTTCATGTCCCTCTTAAGATCAGAAAAGGGTTTGCAAAAGGCTTTTAGGTTGTTTGCGTTGTGGAGACGCCATATGCTCTATCACCTAAGACAGAGGTTCTCAGTTTTTTTCAGCCAAGGACCCCTTACAAGATAGAGAATATACCGGGACGCCCTCATGCATGTCCCTTGGAATAATTTACTTATGTGAAAGAACAACACAAGAGATTTCTCTTGTGTTGTTCTTTCACATAAGTAAATTAGAAAGATATTAGACATGAAACCAGTGACGCAGCTTGACTGGCAGGAGCAAGGTTTTAAGAGTTATAGATTTATTATATATCTATATCTAACTATATTAGATTAAAAAATTTTAATATTATTCATTGAACTATGTTGCCGTTTGTAAAATAAATAAATATATATATATATATTTATTTATTTTTAAATAAATAAATATATATATATATATATATATATATATTTATTTTTAATTAGCTAATGATAATTTAAATGAATGAATCTGAAAACTTTTCAGGGACCCCCTGGCAGAGTGCCACGGACCCCTGGGGGTCCCCGGACCCCATTTTGAGAATCACTGACCTAGGACACACGTATTACTCACTTTAGAGCATACACTCGAATTTAACCATATGTGTAGGGTTGTTGGCACCCGAGGAAATTCGATTTACAAGAGGAAACACTGAACTACCGCAGAATTAAACCACAATATAATGAAATAAAACGGAAAATACTTTAAGTCATGACTGAGAGAAGAGAAAAACACTTATGCGGTATATTCAGTTTTGACTTACTTCAGTCTCTGAGCGAGGTGGAATTCCAACAAGGCAAAACGTAACTCCATTCATTGGGTTCTCAGCGTCTGGTATGTGTAAATCCAAAACAGAAATGGTTTCCAACTACTCTGCTGTCAACATTGTGAACAGGCGCCTTTTCTCTCAAGTCCTGCCGTTGATAGCGGCTTCAGTAAAGACTGAACGTTTCGCCTCTCCCTATCTCGACAACGTAAACAGTCCCGCTGTGCGCAGCGTCATTCGGCCATTAACAATGGTACCGGAAATCTGGCAAGTTGGACTTCAAAATAAAGGCTTAAAAGAGCTCGCCTTTCCATTAAAAGAACCCAGTCATAACTTTAAACACACTAAACACACTTTCCCACAAGTAAAAAAGGATCATGTCAAAAACTCACTGGAACCACGATGCCAGACATCTTGAACACATCTAACATGAACAATGAAGACAACAAACAACTTGCAGTATAGTTTAAAACCATTATAAAGGAATGACAGCACTAATGTTAAGAATGTTACACGAAGAAACAATGTCATAGAATAGATTCTATAAATTATATACTTAAAATATTGTACAATATAGCACACTGCATGTATTTTCTACAGTGGGCTAAATAAGCTGACAAAATAATGTGATTTGAGCAACTAATGCTGAGACACTAACAACCGTAATGTAAGTTCACATTACACATTAGTATATCTATAGAATAAGAAAAAAATGGAAAGAATATAGAAGGTAGGAAGGTATTTCCTTTCAAAACACAATTGCTGTTGCAAATTAGTAGTAGATACATGTAATTTTTATACCCTGTCTCATTTGAATAACTACTGAAGGTGCAGAATATACTTGTCAATCAGTACTCACCTATGGCATTAATAAGTACATCACTTGAGTTGCATAAAGATTCAATGTGTTAACATAAACAATTCTCCTCTATTTTAGAAACTCTATGCTGGCAGGTTTAAGTATAACAAAACAGAATGCAATCCACCACAATAACAGCACAAACAGTGCTTTAAAACAATTACCATAGATTTCAAACCTCTCTGACAGTCTCAACAAAAACTGGAAGCTTCACAAAGGTAGCATTTGTTGCAAGACTGTGTGATATTCTTAAATAGTCCAGATCTTGTTCATGTTCTTGTGGAGAAGATGGCACTGAGGACAGCTGCCGTGTCTCCTCCTCACGTTTGCTGATGACACGACCGTCATCGGCCTGATCACCAGCGACGATGAGACGGCCTACAGAGAGGAGGTCGGAGCCCTGACATCTTGGTGCCAATACAACAACCTCCATCTCAACGTCAGCAAAACAAAGGAGCTGATTGCGGACTACATACAGGAAGCGACAGGGAGAAGGACACGCCCCCCTCTCCATTAATGGGACGACGGTGGAGAGAGCCAGCAGCTTCAGGTTCCTCAGGGTTCACATCAGTAAGGACCTGATCTGGACTCACCACACAGACAGCCAGACAACAGCTCTTCTTCCTCCACAGGCTGCGGAGGCTCCACATGGACTCCAGAATACTCTGCAACTTCTACAAGTGCACCATAGAGAGTATCCTGACTGGCTGCATCACCGCCTGGTATGGCAGTTGCACCGCCCTCAACCGTAAGGCTCTACAGAGNNGTGATGAAAACTGCTCAGCACATCACCAGGTCGAAGCTGCCATCCATGGAGGACCTCTACACCCAGTGGTGTAGGAAGAAGGCCAACAGGATCATTAAAGACCCCAACCACCCCAGCCACAAACTGTTCTGCCTGCTGCCGTCCAGCAGACGGTACCGCAGCACCAGGCTCAGGGACTGCTTCATCCCTCAGGCCATAAGACTTTTGAACTATTGAGCTCACATGCTCATTACTGTCACTTCACTTCACTTGCACCTTATTAATACTAATGTCACTTTACCCCACTGCTATTACTTACTGGTTACTATCTGTTTACATCCCCGTTACCTGTTACATTTCCGTTTATATATTGCTTACATATTACTACCATTTATACTTTCATTTTATCACTTCTGCACAACTGCCTCAACAGTATTTTTTTTTATATATTCTATTTCTATTTCTATTCTATCTTATATTTTTATATTTTATTTTATACTATAGTCTATTCCTATATTTAGTACTTTTGCACTATTTTATATCTTATGTTTCCTTTTACTTGTGTGATTTTCTTTATACATATTTTTTGAGCATTGTCAGAGGGAGCCTGAGATTTAAGAATTTCGATTGCTTCCATGTAATTGTTGTGCACATGACAATAAAGTTCTTGAATCTTGAATAAAGATCTTGAATCTTGAATAAAGATCTTGAATCTTGAATGTTGTCAGTCTACCCCCTGCCTCCTTTTTCAGTACAATGCTTTGGACTGGCAGCTTCTTGTATTGCAACTCCCATTTTGTGAAATTGAGCTTGTGGGTTAATTTTTGACCTTGAAAAGAGTTTTTTGATTAAAAAAAATTCACCACTTACTGGATTTTGTCCCGAGCTTTCAGTCACATCTAATGGTCGTCATCACAGGATGGTGTTTGTTCAGTTGTCAAGGAGAGGATTCAGTTGTTCAGTTGTCATATGACGTAAGTATGGAACTTTAACGACGCGATAACATGTGGTTGTATGACAACTGAGCAAACTGCTGCTGATGAAGGCCATGAGATGAGACAGAAAGCTCTGGAAGAAACCTAGATTTCCTATGTTTCAGGCAGCCATTGGTTTCTTTTCATGTTATAAGTAAGTTGTATTTTAAGCATGTGGTGATACGGGTTGATCACTCCATGTACAGTAGGGACTAAATCTAGACCTTTGACAAAATAATGTTAAGTCAAGGTCCACTCACTATTTCCCTCTGGAGCTTTCAACCATATCTCAGTAGTTCTGGAAAAAGCTAGTAAGTGAACCTTGAGGTTAGATTATTTTGTCACACTACTATTTACAAGGTTAGGGATGAACTTTCACTCTCAAATCTAGACCTGTTGGTGCAAATACTAGAATATGAATAAAATGTGTGGTGTTGGGTTGTGTTGAATATTTTTTCCCTCTTTCTACTCATCAAGATGACACTGCTCAGCTTTGTCTCCTCTACTTTTGTCTATTTGCTGTAATGCTGGAATCAATCATCTTTTTTTAATGTGAAAAGAGTTAAAACAAGATCTTCTGATGTTATATTGAAAGGGAACACTGCTCAGAAATGTTTGCACGGGGACTGCAGTTCATGAGATGATAACATGGGAGAAAAGGACTGCACACAAGAGCCAATATTCCATAAGTGTTATCATATATATAAAAAGTTTTGTCTGATATGAATAACATTTACTTTTGTGCTTACAAGCTACAAGCGTAATATAGTGCCCAGATCTGCCCAGCCTGAAAGGAAAATCTGAGTGAAGAGGGAGAATAAATAACAACACTGTTTATTTCTAATACCATAAATGAGGAAACATTATATTGTGAGGGAGTTAGTGCATCTCTGTCAGGCCTTAGGTCTGTACATAGTTAACGGTAGGTACAGAGGGGACTCTTTAGGGAGATTCACATACTTCTCAGTTCGTGGATTTAGTGTAGTAGACTATGCAATCACTGACATGGACCCCTCCACTATCAGTGCATTCACTGTCAGACAGCAACCCCCCCTTTCAGACCACAACCAAATAAATGTGTTCTTTAAACTCTCAGGTCAAAGGTGACATAAAAAGGGAACC
Source organism: Oplegnathus fasciatus (assembly GCA_003416845.1). Lineage (NCBI taxonomy): Eukaryota > Metazoa > Chordata > Actinopteri > Centrarchiformes > Oplegnathidae > Oplegnathus > Oplegnathus fasciatus. The sequence continues at coordinate 45,925 of NTHP01000837.1, read as the reverse complement.
TAGTAAGCTGTATAAATTAAATCTTACTTACAGATGGGCCCCAGCCAGTAGAGACATATTAATCATGGCCTTGAATTCACGTGATCTGATGAATGACATATCAATATATGACCAAAATCAATATGTCCCTACCAGAGATGGTGTAAACAAGGCCACTGATGATATCACTATAATATTTCATAAGGCAGCTATTAAAGCTGACATAAAACAAAAACAGAAGCCTGTTAAAAGGCAAAATGCTGACAAATGGTTTGATCAAGAATGCAAGACCATCATAAAAGACCTGAGAAAAATAGCAAATGAAAATAGGTGTGCTGTTAAAATTGGAGACAAACAAACTGAATTCTTCACCCAGAGAAGACATGTTCGTCAGGGTTGCAGTTTAAGTCCGACTTTATTTAATGTGTATATAAATGAACTTGCTGTTCAGTTGGAGCAATGTGCTGCTCCTGGCCTCTCCCTCCTAGAGAGAGAGGTGAAGTCTCTGCTTTATGCTGATGTCCTTGTTCTACTATCTCCTACTGAACAAGGACTACAGCAACAGCTGGACATAGTAGAAAAGTACTGTCAGAACTGGGCCCTGGCAGTAAATATGTTTAGTTTTTATACCATAAGTTTACCATAAATAATCAAATCATTGAACAAGTTATACCTACCTTGTTATAACCATAACAGCATCAGGGAGTTTCAACATGGCAGTGACTGCACTAAAAGAAAAAGATCAAACAGCTCTAAATGCAATTAAGAGAAAATTTTATAATTTCCAAATTCCAATTAAAATCTGGCTTAAGATATTTGATAGTGTCATCCAGCCCATTGCGCTGTGTGGTAGTGAAGTATGGGGTCCACTCAGTCATCATAGCTACGTATACCCGCTGGGACAAACATCCAACAGAATCTTTACATGCAGAATTCTGCGATACATTTTACATGTACAGAGAAAACACCAACAAATACATGTAGAGCAGAATTAGGCAGATACCCACTGAGAATTAACATTCAGAAGAGAGCACTAAAATTCTTTAATCACCTTAAATCCAGCCCCCACACACTCTCCATTCCAAAGCCATCCAAACCCAATAACTGAGTACAGAAAAGAGTCCACCAAAACCAATTTGTAACACCAATGTAAAAAAACCTATTTGGAACATTGGAAAGAAGAAACTAAAAGCCAAAGTAGATCAGAATGTTATCTGGCCCTAGAAAGAGATTATGAATTGGCAGAATATCTCTCTACTGTCAGAGATAGAAAGCAGAGACAGATCCTAACCAGGTCCAGGCTCAGTGACCACAAACTGGAAATTGAAAAAAGAAGACACAAAAAATCATGGCAACCAAAAGAAAACAGAATATGTGGTCACTGTTCGACAGGTGAGGTTGAGACAGAGATGCACTTCCTCCTACAACGTAAAACATTCAATGAAATAAGGAACATTTACTTTAACAAGTTCAGCTCTGTAATTTCAGGTTTCAAAGAGCTTAGTCACCTCTTGCGTCAAATTAAAAATACTCGGAGGAGAAAGAGACAGGGTATATCTTGCTGCCCAATATGTATCAACATGCCACAACCTGTGGGACAGCGAGTGATCTAGACGCACACAGCACACACATGCATTGACACACACACACGCACACACACACACACACAGAGACGGAAGGACACACACACACACATGCACACATGCACAGGATATACTGTATATATGTAATTAATATATAATCAATCTTAATGTTGTGTTCATATCATTATTATTATTGTGTACTGTCCAAATATTTGGACAAATTTTATTTTTGATGCTTTGGCAACATTGTTTTTTGGAACTTTCATGCCAATAAAGCCCCTCTTGAATTTGAATTTGAATTAAAATATCATGGACAGATTGGTATGGTAGTTTATTTTGTCAATAGTAGTGCCTAACCCACGTTTTCTTTTCACACACACACACACACACACTATGGGAGTGGAGGTCCTGACTCGCTTTTTTGGCTAAAGGGAAGTGTCCTTCAATTTACCAAGTTTCCTTTACCAAGCTAAAAGTGTCTTGTATGTAAGTAGGCTGTTCAACCCCATGTCCTAGAAATTGTATTTATATTGTATTGTATTTATACAACATATTTGCAACAAAAAATAAAAAACATAATGCCAGCTTCTTAATTATATTGATAAAAAAAAGTAAACATTTTAATGCACGAATCTGCCAAGTCATAAATTGTTCATTAATATGTCATTTGTTTTTCTACTATATGTGCTTGTAGTACCTAAAGCATTATTAAACAATGTTTGCAAAAAAATCAGCAACAAAATCCAGTGGCAAGGGCACTTCAACAGGAACATGCAGTTACCTGTTGCAGAGATTGAAACTATAACCTTACCACACTAACACTCTCTCTCTCTGTCATGCCCCCTCTCTCTCTTTAGCTGTCTAAACCTACAGTGTATTATTTTCCATCTGTGTGCTTCTCTCTCGACCTTTGTGTCTGACTGTTCTCTGCTGTACATGTTACTGTTATCCAGTTATGTTGATGTACACATCCTGATGTCCAGAATAATGATCTTTACCTGGCTTTAAGCTTAACTTTTTACATTTTATTAATACTCATTTTATTTAAATGTTCTTTTTAGTGTTGCATATCAACTCTATTAAGGGCCACAAGCTGAAGGTTGTCAACCTGACAATAAAGTTGTTAATACTACAAGTGTTGTTGAAGTTCTGACCTGAGGACCAGTACTGTTCTGTGCCCCAGGGGTTGGGAACCTACCATAAATATACCAATTCTTTTTTAGATGGCACCAGAGGATATTGTAGGAAAAACAAATGAAACAGGTTGTCTGTGAATATTTTTGTTCAGTGTGAATATTTTGCAGATAAATTCATTAAAGATTTCTTTATTATGTTGAAAACATTTAATCTGGGCGACATAACGTTTCTTTTAAAACCTATTTACTGTTACAGATTAGTCCGTAGTATATAAAGGTAATTTTTAAGGAGACAGGATGCATGGCTGGGTCCAGTTTTTGAGATGTATAAACCTACAGTATGTCAATTTCCATCAGTGTGCTTCTCAGTTGACCTTTTTTGTTGGACTGCTCTCTGTTCTTCATGTACATATATCTAATTGGATTGTTTGTTGTATGTTTTTGTCAGTATATCAGACTGACAAAATGTGTTATGGAATTTAGTGGGAGAATTGTCATGCCTGAAGGAGTGTGTGTGTGCTCACGGTCAGTGGAGCAAGAGACGCAACCTCAATGCTGATGTTTGCTGACAGTGCCCTCAGGACAGAGGAAAGAGCATGGGCAAACACACTGGGTCATTATGTAATAGCAGAGCATAGAATCATAGGGGAGAAAGAGAAGACAGAGAAACTGAGAGTGTAGATGTACACTCTCATACACCCTCTACTGGCCTTGCACTGGTCTCACAGATACACACACTCAAACACATGTGTCACAGCTTTGCAAAGACCTTCCCATAATGAAAAAAAATCACACACACAGATAAAGTCAAGTCTTTTCAGGGAATTTTGACTTGTGGCTGTCTTCCCACCAGCCAGCCTTACTGTAAGCTGATGTGGACAACCCATCCAATGTCTACTTGATGATGAATGATGAAGATGATGATGTACAGAATGAATGAATTAGTGTTATTGAGAAAATTTGTGTCACCATTCCTGATAAACAAGTTGTTGCAGATTAGGTTTGATAATTCATTTCTATCCTGCTGTCTTACGTCACTTTTGACAAGCAATCATGCATCATGGACCACAGGAGGATGGAGAAATTCTATTATGTAAGCACAGGTCCAACTTACATCAGTCAACACCATCTGACATCATGACGTCAGATTGGGATTTTGGATGCTTTTCCTGTTTGTGCTTGCTTGATACTGAAGTTTAGTTTCACCTTTTATCATGCTTTAGAGCATCAGGAAATTACTTACAATCATTCAACTCACAATGGGATATTGGCTACAGGCATAACCCTGAAAGTGTTGATACACAGTGAGTTATAAAGGTGACTGATATGCTGTTTTTGAAAGGCAAAACTAATATTTTGAAATTCAGCTTCTTATAGCCAATATGTTGGGTGAGTATTGAGTGTGTAGTGGAAATGTACAGCTGCATAACGACACATTACTCCCATTAAATGATTGAATTAATACAGTAGATAATCAATAGAAACCATAATGTAGATAAATAAATATGAAGGAACATTTCAATAAAGGTTTACTAAAAGGCTCTGACCGATTGTCGGACCTCAGATCCAGGAGGAGCAATGCAGATTTCGTCCTGGTTGTGGAACAATGGAGCAGCTCTTTACCCTCGCAGGGTTGTTTTGGGGGGGTCAAGGGATTTACATGTGTTTTGTGGACTCGGGGAAGGCTTACGACTGTGTCCCCCGGGGAGCCCTGTGGGGGGTACTCCAGGAGTTTGGGGTACTGGGGCCATTGCTACCCACCTGGTCCTTACATAAATGGAGTGAGAGCTGTGTCTGTATCCTTGGCAGGAAGTCAAAACGTGCTGCAGTTGATCTACTTTCCAATCCTCACCTATGGTTATGAGCTTTGGTAGTGACCGAAAGAATGAGATACAAGTGGGTGAAATTAGTTTCCTCCATAGGCTGGCCATAGGGTAAAGAGCTCAGACATTCAGAGGGAGCTCGGAGCTTGCTGCTCCTTTGCATCAAAACGAGCCAATTGAGGTGGTTTGGGCATCTGATCAGGATGCCTCCTGGGTACCTTTTTTGGAGGTTTTCTTGGCATCCAACTAGTAGGAGACCCCAGGGTAGAACCAGAACATACTGGAGAGATTATATATCTCATCTGGCTTGGGAATGCCTCGGGATCACCTAAGAGGAGCTGGAAAATGTTACTGGCGGATGGACCTCCTGCCACCATGACCCGGGCCCCAGATAAAAGGCAGAAAATGGATGGATGGATAAAACCGAGTCTGCATATAGGGGCTTTAAATTGCCCTTAGGCTAGTCCTGCTTAGAGCTAAACATGAGGGAAGTTTATTGCTAAGCTTCTAATAGATTTCTGGTGATTTTTCTTTTCAATGCTCAATACTAAACCTTTGAAACACCAAAAAAGATTCCTCAGTTTAATTTTGTTTTGCAGACTATTCAACGAACCTGTAGCAGAAAAGTAAAGATTTTCTTTGCCATTTCTGTCCATACCTTGGGACAGACAGAAGATACGCTGTATTTCTAACTGGTGACACCCATGTCAGTGCAAAAGAATTCAGTGAAAATCCTGAATAGAAGTGAAGCAATTTGAAAACAAATCGTATCTATGGCTCAAATGAGTTTTGAATTTCTTTTAGTTACTTCCCTTCTTCTTCCCATCTTTATTCACTGCCTTTGTTTGGGAATTCCTGTTTGTCTTTTTTAATATAAAAATTATAAATAAATATTACCCCAAATGTGGATGAAAGGATTGGGGATTAACTGGAATTACTGTATCTGATCTTCCATCAGAGGTGATTAGCAGCAGTTATTGATGCCAAAACATCCCAAAACAAAGGGTTTCTGAAATCACCGTTCAGGACACAGCAGCTCTTTGGTCTTGATCCTAACACCCCTCTGCTCCAATAAAAACAAGGCTGGTTAGGGTTTAATCTAGGCATTGTGTTGGAAAGAGATGATTGTCAGGATGTGGAGGAGGGTGACCTGCGTGTGTGTGTGTGTGTGTACATATGGGGATTGCGGTGGAAGCACTAATCTGGCCTTGTTCTGAGAAGAGTTTAATCCCCACTGCAGGGGGCCTGTGGAGACCCAGCATCCACGTCCTTCCATCATCCCCCAGTTGCTCTCCCCATGTACCCTGTGACCTCCGCCATACCCCTCCTCCCCTCAGCTAACCCCCTTTCCTTTACCCCTATCTTCCCTAACCCTAACCTCTGCTACACAGGCTTTGAGCCATAAATGTCCCCACAACCACGTTTGGTCTAATGGAGAACTGGATGTGTGGGACATTTATATAAATTTAGCATTAATAAGTAAAGTGGAGTCTGATAAGTTTGGCTTCTGTTACATACATTATTTCAAAATTAGCCCCATAGCTACAGTAACACCGTAGTCACACCAGATATACAGTGATGTAGCATTATATTTGCTACTATTTTTATTGTGTTACCTATTTGTAGTGATTCGCTAACAAGCTAACCCAGATAAATAAGCTGCTATAGCCTCTTTTTAATTTATGGCAGTAATTGTATTAGTATTAGTGTTGGATTTTATTTACACTGAACATCCAGAAATGATGGCATTGGAGACATTGTGGCACCATGTTGCCACTTTTGTACTTCTTTTTGCCTAATGGGAGATATTGTAGCTGTCAGAAATTCCCATTTCTTACGACTAGGAGGTTTTTGTTGGCAGTTTTTCCCACTTGGTTGCTCATACTTACAGTCTCTTATGATATGACAAGAACGCATTACTGTAATAGCCCAGTTGACCTAATGTAGTGTTAGTTAGCAAACTATTTTAATTTACTACAAAAATTTTTGCATTGAGGAAATGGGGAGAAACATTAACCATAGTTGGAGAAACTTTACATTGAAAAACGTTTACTGGGTTTTCCAGTCAGTAAAAAAAAAAAAAAAATCATGTATATACTGTATATTCATTTGTCAGTCAACAACATGTTTACTTCAGATCAGCCACAGCAAGGTGAATCCCACAAATGTTGTTGTTTAAACTCAAGAGGTTACAGACTTTAGCTTACCAGACACAATGGTTCAATAAGCTAGCTTACAAGGTAGGATAGCACTATCCCAACACAAAATCGCAAGATTTATCAGAGATGAAATCACCAACTCCCAAACGCAGAACAAAAAAAAACAACAACTTTGGAGGTCAAAATGGCAGACATAGGATATGCTAAGTCACCTTACAGCCTTTTCAACTCATACACATACTCATCTTCCCAAGTACCCTCATCCACTTTTGTATCCTCGCCTCTGCTTCCACCTCATCCCCACCTTCACAACCACATACAGCTGGTCAGAAACAAATTACAGTAATAAGACTGTTTTCAGCCAGTTTCATTCAGTTCTAGTTTCATTAACAATATTATGATTTAAAATCTTCAGAGAGTTACATTTGTTATAACTACCTCAAATTCACACTGTATATTGAACTGAAAAACTATTATCCATAATTAACATACCTTATGTTCACTATGTTTACCTAACCTCATAAATGAATGACAAAAACATTGAACTGTAACACTGTCTGTTACTGACTGAGGAAACTGACCACAGGAATTAACTTTCATTTAAAGTATTATATAACATATAATAAAATAACATATAGTATAAACTGTTCATAAGGTATAGTAAGTATGATATTATTGCTTTTGCAGGATTTTGTGGATATTCTTATTTTGGAATTAAATTCCTAAACAGACAAACATCTGTCTATATTCTGTACTGTTCTGTTATGTTACGGCCTGGCATGGCAACAGATCGGCTGGTGAGTGTGTGTGTGTATGTGTGTGTGTTTGCATGTTGTGGGAGGGTAGACCCATCTGTCTATTTACAGCAGCATGGGAAGATTTTGCTAAATATCTAATCCATCTAATCCTCACCACTGAGGCCATGGATAGAACATGCAGTTGTGCAAACTGACCACTAAAGGGCGAGCTAACTGTTAGCTGATGAAAGGAGAAAAACTTGTTCTTAATCACAAAGAGGGATAAATTAGGGTAAACATGGAAGGAAGAGTGTGTGTACAAGTGGTGGATAAACAGACAGTGCAATGATATAATAGATGTCATGTATACGCACACTTGAAACACACACACAGCTCCCCTATGTGTGTGGTAGTACGTGACTTCTCCAGCGTCAGTTGTCCAGTTGTGTTGGAACATTTCTGCTGTGATGGGCTGTTCTGGCCTGATCACATGTGAATTGCTGATTGAATTAGAGCTCTGTGGTTTGAGAAAGAGGCTCTACTTTACAGAACTACCACCTCACATCAGTGTCACTCACCTGCGGCCACAGCAGGACCACACACTTACATCTCTGGACTTTGGATGTAAATGACAAGTTTCACCAAAGTTCAATAAAGTTACGCTAGGTGACAGTTTTTGTCAAAATAGTAATAAATCACAAGTGGGGGTGACTCAGAGAAGTGTCCCATCTCTTAATATAGATGCGCCTGTCACTTCTTCACTCATGGGAAGTGACACATACTATGTTAAGAGAGAAATCTAAACTGTCCTCTAAACAGCAGCAAGTAAACATTCTGCCCAGTGGCTGCTGGACTCATCATATTTGAACTTTTGCCTTTCCTGTCTCTTTGGTATACAAAGCATCAACGAAACAGCTGGGTTTTTAAAAATGAGAATGCTGTATACAGTGGATAATCACACCCTCTCACAAGATTTCTAGGTATTTAAAGCAGCACTAATCAGTAGTTTTGTATTAACAATGGGTCAAATGACTATGTGTAATGTGAAGGTATCACTTGTAGTGTCGAACCCATAGAGGGTAACACACCTTGCAGTTGTCCTCAGCTCTGTGGAGCGTTTTAGAGTCTTTTGGCTTATTGTTCATATGCATAGCTTACTCTCACTGATAAACCAGTTGTACACTACCTGCTCAGCACCAAACAGCAGACAGACACAGTTAGACTAGCTAGTGAACATAGTGGAGCATTTAGCAGCTAAAGAGCCGGGTATTTTTCTCAGGAGTTAGTGGAGAGAAGTTCACCATAGCAACTATATAAGGTGATAATATGTCAGTGTTGTGTTTACAACATGTTCCACTAGCCCCAAGTAGCCAAAAAAAATCTTTCAGTCTTTTCCATTTGGAGCAATCTAAATGTGTTAAAAAAACATTAATGAGCACATTGATAAGAGAAGTACTTCCTCAAACCTGATTTTTTAACTCACACATAAACATAAAACAAACTTCAAGGACTGCCTTTTTTCATCTACGTAACATTGGAAAAATCAGACACATCCTGTCTCAAAAAGATGCAGAAAAACTAGTCCATGCCTTTGTTACTTCTAGGCTGGATTATTGCAATTCCTTATTATCAGGCTACTCCAATAAGTCTCTAAAGACTCTCCAGCTGATCCAGAATGCTGAGGCACATGTACTGACAAGAATTAGGAAGAGAGATCATATTTCTCCCATGTTAACTTCTCTGCACTGGCTCCCTGTAAAATCCAGAATAGAAGTTGAAATCCTTCTCCTCACCTACAAAGCCCTTAATGGTCAGGCACCATCATATCTTAAAGAGATCATAGTTCCCTATTACCCCACTAGAACGCTGCGCTCTCAGAATGCAGGGTTACTTGTGGTTCCTAGAGTCTCCAAAAGTAGAATGGGAGCCAGAGCCTTCAGCTATCAAGCTCCTCTCCTGTAGAATCAGATCCCAGTTTGGGTTCGAGGGGCAGAGACCCTCTCCACATTTAAAAGCAGGCTTAAAACTTTCCTCTTTGATAAAGCTTATAGTTAGGGCTGGCTCAGATGAGCCCTGAACCATCTCCGGGTTATGCTGCAATAGGCCTAGACTGCCTGGAGATTTCCCATGATGCACTGAGCTCCTCTCTCCTCCTCTCCCTCTCCTTCTGTACACAGTGATGTCCCATTAATGCATGATGTAGGGGTGCGAATGCACCCCGAGGTATTGGATTTTCTATGTAAATATTGAATTTTTATGGTTTAATTATTAACGTGGGTTTACCAACAATTTATTGTTTCTTTTGTAAAGGGTCTAACAGCCCAGGAGTAGTGGCGGAGGAGAAGTAATAGTCTTACCCTTTGGTTAGACTATTAACATGTGTTGTGTTCAATTTACAGGCAAAGTGCTGGTTGCTGTTAATTTCACATTGTTTGTATTACGTGGTTTTACTTCTTGTGTTTTAGTAGATTAGATTATATTGCAATTTACAGTTTTATCTTTTAAAGTCCTGCTGGTGGTGCTGGCCTCCGATCACAGGAGCAGCTGGTGAGAGTGAGAGTTCACCTGTTGATTTGTGGTGATACATTTAAGGTTTGTTGTGGCACTAGTAGTAGTTTAGGTGTTCTTTTTAGTTGGGAAAAGGGGGTTTGTTTTGTGTGTAGTTATGGTTACTTCCAGTGCATCGGCCTGCTGATTGGTGCGCCACACCCCTGCAGCAATACACATCAGCTTTTAATTGTTATAGAATTGTTAGTGACCCTGATTGTAATAAAACAGCCTGTCATGGCATTTTGACCCAAATAAAATAAATAAAACTGACTTGACTTGACTTGACCTTCAACCACATTATATTCATCTGAAGAATTTAACTACAGTCCACCAAAATGAGTGTGCAGAAAGAAAGCTGCACTAAAAATATTCTGAAATAAGTGTGACCTTTTGTATTGTGCATACTCATTATGCAAATTCCCAGCCTGAAAATTTGCTCTTGAAGACAGAAAGTTAAGTGCTCATGGCAATTTGTCTCTTTTGGTAATTCCAATGTACCTCAAATTTAATGGAAAGACCATGAATGTTCATGAATTAAGTCTTCCTCTCAAACAGACACCTGACAGTCAGAGGAATGGTGAAGTCCCCCCTTTTCATCTATAGGAAGAATATATTTAATCCCCACAGAGAGCACATGTCAATCACAAAGCACAGGCCCACATACCATTACGCAACAGCCTTAATCTGCTGGCTTTAAACCCCACCACCACTCATCACGCTCACCAGCTCACACTCACATGCACAAGACCTCATACGACACTCTGTCACACATACAAATAAGTTTTATCTGGACTGCGCATTTACAGCACTTTCTTAAGTTTATTGCAAAAACACAACTTTGAGTGATAACATTGTTATCACATCGTTCAAAACAGCATAGGAACTGTTCAAGAGCGTTGCATTTACACAACTAAATGTAATTTGCATATTCCCACATAATTTTATATAGGTGCATTGATGTATATGCATCGTCTGCACGCCAACTAAACAAATTACGAGCACTTAGGGCTTCATGGTGCCAAGATGGTGAGTGGTATCAGGATTAATTTACGTTTTAGGCTCCTGCTTGGACTGTTGCTGCCATCTTGGCTTAGTCACCTGAAGTAAACCTGCTGCTACCTGCTAATGGTGCGTTCCATTTGAACTCGGAAGTCAGAATTTCCGAGTTCCCAGTCGGAAATTTCAACCGGAACGCCCCCTGAAGTCGGATTTCCGACTCGGAAAGTCAGGAGACCCTCACCAACCCCGACCTCAAAATCCAATATGGTTGCCCCGTGCACCAGCAAACGTGAAAGCTGTAGTAATAAACAATTTATTAGCACTTCTGTCTTATTTGTGTCTCATTACACACAGTAGGCATACTGTCCAACTTCTACCTGTGGACATGTTGCTACAGTGTTTGTATGCGCAAAATACCGCGTAATGCGTTGTTATCAATTGGTATTGCTAACANACTCGGGTGTGACGTCATTCCCAGCTCCGAGTTCCGAGGTAAATGGAACGCAGCATAAGAGAAAGCCTATATAATGACGTCATATTAAATGCTGCGCAACATTCATGGTTTTTGTATTAATTTGAATGGCCAACAACATTTTACACCCGTTTTAGACCGTTTTACAACAGACAGCAAACTTGAACACCAACATGCTGTTTGTCAAAGCAGCATATGGCAGTTCACACACTGAATGCAGGTTTATTCCTGATCAGAAGAGGATTTATTGGCTGAGCCACAGTCACACTATACGGGTAGCAATAGAATAAGGCCCTTTAACTTATAACACTAACACACACACACACACACAGCAACCCAAAACATTAAGGAGTAACTGTGAACGGGCCATAGTGTTTTACAAACAGGCGTTCATTGAACGCCGCACTACAAACCTCTCTCTCTCTTTCCGTCACGTATAACGTGTAACAAAATACAAACAAAACAACAAACGATATTTTGGGAATTATTTTGTTTATCATTAGCCTCTCGTGATCTTATAATATATTTGTCATGACTGTACTGTCCGTTTCAACTGATGTCACCATTTACACTGCATTTATGAAAGAAGGTAATTTCATTGACGGTAAACACTTATGAAAACATTGTGTCATTTCGTCCCGGCGTGTAGACTAACGTTACCTACTCTGTGACCAGATAAATGATACATATAACTGATCAGCTGTACAGATTAGTGCAACACACAGTTATTTGTTACTGTAGGCCTATATTATTCATTTCCCACCCGTATTGCTTTCATTTTTCACGCAGTTCTTATCAAACAGACTTTCCAGTTTCCTCAGTTCTTCTGATAAATTCGGCATCATGTTTCACAAAGCACAGCTCTGATTTAATGAAGTTACATGTTATAAAAATTGCGTGGACGTGCTGACTGCGGTGTTTCGGGATGTCAAACATCTTACTGTAGTTCGTTTAACTGAGTTTACAGAAGAGCTGTTAACAACAACATACGAATCCAGTCCCACAGCTCCACTTCCCGTGGAGTCAACCAGCGGAAATACGGACAGCGCCACTCTGCCATTGCTGACCACGTTGTGGTCAAAGGGGGTATAAAGTAAAATCCTGTCATCAGGAGTCAAGAACTCTGCTGCCACCTAGCGTCTACAGTTATTAACTGCAGCCCCCGCTTTTACCGCCGCGGCAGTACCGTGGTAACGCGGCAGCAACTGGATCAAATGAAAGGAGTGACATCTGTAATGTGGAAACACTCTGGTGCTGGTTGGTGCCAATATATCTTGTCACAGTCTATTAAAGACATGCAGCTTTCATTTTGTAAATGTGTTCATAAGCTTCCATCTGGCATTGATATTTACCATCACCTATTGTGTGTTAATATAATTTGTATAGATTATGTTTTCACCTGACATTAAAACATCATGTATTTGATTAGAACTGATCTGGCTATTGAGGTGGTTTAGAAGACTGGATATTGAACGTGTCTTGAGCACATTTCCTTGACATCTGCTATGATACAAAAACAACAATACACTGAAACAATAATCCACAACATTTGCATACTGAATGATTTTGCTATTCTCTATTGATATATTCACTCTGGATACATAGTTATTACAGTAGTAATATGTTGATAAATTCAACCTCTAGCAAGTTCTTAACTTCTTTTATATTTTCTGTCTTTATTCTTTGTAAAATGTTCTAGTTTGAATTGCTATAGAGGAACTAGTTAGCAAGCATGAGCAATGATAACCACTGTGGCTAAACAGAGTCAAGGAACAGTAGAGAGTAATAGTCAATTTTAACAAAATTCCCAGAAAATCTGCAAAAGAAAATGTAAATGTAATGTAAATTATTTCGTGTCTACATTTCAATATTAGGAGTTGAGCGCATCAACATAAACAGTTGGTGGTGCTAATTCTTCAGTCCAGTTCAAGGAGGTGGGAAACATGATGGAAATATGACATTTATGTTGCTTCATGTATTAATGTGGAGGAAGGTTACAGTTTCCTCATCACTCCACACAGATTGGATGTTTTTATCTCTTCAGTGGAGTAGAAGCTTCAGTGGACGTTTACGTCACATGCTTCATGTATGTCATGATTTATTCACTACATCTGTTTATATTCCGCAATAAATCATATTTATATATAAATATGTATATAACACATTTTATATAGTAGTATATTAGTTATAGTAGTGTATTATATGTAGTTGCATGTGTATTATATTTAATATGTATATTTATATATAATAATTACTGTATTGTAATTGATTATTTGACATTAAAAAGTAAATCTGAACAGATGTTGTGCACAGAAATTCTTGAATATTGAGTGGTTGTGCTTTGCCCTGATGTAAACATAAGCATTGGTGAAATTCTTGCAAGACAGTTATTCACAAAACATGTCAGGATGTATAAATTTAATCATTTTTAAAAGTTGAAGACTGCATGTTGAGACAAAGTCTATGTTGTGACCTGGCGTAGTGGAGACGTTGAAGACTGACGTTGAAGACTGACGGTGAGATGACATCGACGTTTTAGACGTCGTTTCAACGTCGAAATGTTTGCTGGGTATCTATGACAAAATATACTAGCTTTTTCCGGAGAGTTTGACTCTATCCCATTGCATGGGATAAGGAAAAACTCCATAGGAAATGGTTGTCAGCTCCAGAAAAAAATAGTGGTGTTTCCGTGCTATAATATTTCCGTGCTATAATATTTCTTGACAAACAACAGTTTATCCATCTGCTTAATACTTCTGTGCAGAATCCGTCCATAGCACAGGACTCCAGGAAGCTGCACATAGTCACTGTACCCGGCTGCTGTTTGTCAAGAAATAGTTTTGGCCCTCTAAAACCACAAATCTTTACATTTCTGTTTGTGTACAGATTAAACTCATTCTTAAAAAGGAAGCAAATAAGTGTATTTCCCAAAATATTGAACTATTACTGGAAGAGTTACAGTTCTTAGTTGGAAATGATTTCTAAAACTCCAGTTAACAACATGATGTGGCAATAAACTTAACAAAACGAAGAAACAAAGTGGCATGCACATTTCAAGGGTTCATTTACAGTATTTTTCATTATACAACACGGGGTTGTGTAACGAAATGCAAGCTGTAGTCCCTTATTCAAAACAAAAAACTATTAATTATGGTGGAGTACAGAGGATGAATTGAGAAGCCTCACAGCCTGAAGAAAGAAGCTGCTCTGGAGTCTGGTGGTACAGCAGCAGATAGTTCTGTATCGCTTGGTAAACAGACTGTGGGTATTGTCTTTTAGTATCTTTTGGGCTCTGCGCAGGCACCTCACCTCACTAATATTACTGATGCTTGGTAGTATTCCAAAGTTCTTAGGAGATTCCCTTGAATTTGGTTCACAGCTATTTACATGCAAAAGCAGACTTACTTTGTTTTGAATCACGCACCCTCTGCACAAAACCAGCAACTCGACAGAACTTGGATGATGGAATCTCATTGGCTGTGAGAAAATGCAATAAGCCAATCACAACCCATGATGCTGAAAATACTGATTCAGTCCTTGAAGGGGCCTGCTTATATATAGGGCATTTTCAACGGGTAGATACAAACGGGTGACAAATTAAAGGAAAAACCAACACAAAATGTCTTAGTAAGATGTTGGGCCACCACATGCCACCAGAACAGTTTTAATGCACCTTGGCATTGATTCTACAAGTCTCTGGAACTCTATTGGAGGGATGGAACACCATTCTTCCAAAAGATATTCCCTTATTTGGTGTTTTGATGATGGTGGTGGAGAGTGCTGTCTAACATGTCAGTCCAAAATCCCCCGTAAGTGTTCAATTGAGTTGAGATCTGGTGACTGCGAAGGCCATAGCTGATTCACATCATTTTCGTACCCATCAAACCATTCAGCAACCCCTCGTGCCCTGTGGATGCAGGCATGGTCCCCCTGGAAGAGACCTGTCCTATCAGGATTGAAATGTTTCATTTAAGTATAAAGGTGATCATTCAGAATAACTTTCTATTGACTTGCATCAACCCTTCCCCCTAAGGGGACAAGTGTACCCAAACCATGCCAGGAAAATGCTTCTAACCTATATGGAAGCATCTGCATTTGTTAAATTTCCCCCCACATTTATTCAGGTTTTTCCTTTAATTTGTCAACCATCTGTAAGTACCAATGATGTTCTTGGTGGTTTTAATCACCCGCTGCAGAGCCCTCCTGTCCTGGGCCGTGCACATCCCATGCAAATTTGTAATGTTCCAAGTTTCATTAAGAAATGCAGCCATTTCTGAGATTTCTTTATCAGGGTGGAGATTTGTGATGTCCATGACAGGTTCTCTGTGATGCTGATTCCCAGGAACCTAAAACTGTTAACCTGCTACACCTCAACTCCACTGATATAAAAACAAATCAACGACCACCTCCTTGGTTTTGCTGATGTGGAGCAATAGATTGTTCTCTGTGCACCACTCTTTGATTGATTGTTGATTTCCTCCCAATGTGAATTCTCATCACTGTTTGTAATCTGACCAATGATGGTGGTGTCTCTGGAGTTGAGCATTAAAGTGGAGGAGATGTGATTGCCAATCCAAACTGTCTTGGGTCTGTCTGTGAAGTCCAATATCCAGTTGCATTGAGTGTAGTACTCAAGCCCAGTGTGCTAAGTTTGCCAGTGTGCTCAGTTTCATGGG
>NTHP01000837.1:0-24276 GCA_003416845.1 Oplegnathus fasciatus | reverse complement strand
GATACTGGCTGGTGTTTTCTTTTCTTCCAGAGCATATTGGGGGAATGTGATGAAGGAATTCAGACACTGAAATATGGACAATAAGAATGGACTGGACAACTCTGAACAAGGACACTGTGATAAACCGTCCAGG
Organism: Oplegnathus fasciatus; assembly: GCA_003416845.1. NCBI lineage: Eukaryota > Metazoa > Chordata > Actinopteri > Centrarchiformes > Oplegnathidae > Oplegnathus > Oplegnathus fasciatus. Next base: position 24,143 of record NTHP01000837.1, on the reverse strand, counting down.
TTCAACACATCATCGACACTACACTGAGAGTCGACGCTGCTGAGGAGCTGCAGTGTGTTATATCTTATGTTTATAAGCAATACTTAAGTGTACAATGTTTTTCTTGTGTTCATTTCTTGGAGAATGATGTTTTCTGTTTTTAGGTAAATATATNNNNACACTCCATAATGTTGTTGTATTGCTAAGGTTATGTTGTGGAAAACATGTCTAGGAGGAATTGTTATTTCTGTCACAATTGCATTTATATATGTTTTATTTTTTTGTTTTTCGAGACTCTGCGTAGTCTCGAAGGGGGGAAATATGTGGTATCTGGNCATTTAATAAGGAAGTGGGCCTCTCGGTCCCTCTCGTTCTTCCTGTCATTCTGTCCCTCAGATTTTGATAAATGGGACTGTCTTGGTCTGTAGCTTACCTCATCTTTGCAATAACAACTACCCTATATAACTGGGCAGACCAAGGCGTTTCTTTCAGAGTGATCTTTTTTGGCTTCGGATCCTCTCACAGGCAATCCATGGTGCTTGTTTTGATGCTGTGCTTTTTGTAATAAACCTTTTTATACAAGTAAGTCGGTCTCAGAGGAAATCTCTTCAACACATCTTCACATCATCGCTGCTTAATAAACAACACACTCAAGCTCTGCTGAGCATTCTGACAGAAAACACACAAAAATATATTTTCTTACCAGAAACTTCCAGCTCCCTCGCGATCTCCCTCCAGCCAGCTGCCGCCTTATTTAGATTTTTGTAGTGAAATGAGGAGGTATCGTACAGATAACTCCTCATTTCAACTAAATGAATTAACCGTTCCTCATCCATGATGGTTCAACAGTTTCACCGCGAGCGACAGGAAATAGAAACAGTGCGTCCGACAAAAGTTCGTCTCAAAACGGCGCGCCGCGTCGCTCGCTGCCAGTTAGGACAGTCGAATAGAAAACAATGCAATTAAACTGATCTTGTCGCTGACGCTCGCTCGTGTCGCTTTCAGTTGGGACACGGTATAATACTGTCAAAGCTGCATTCACTTCTAATGTAAGTTGTTGAAAAGGTTAATATTTCTTAAAGCATTTGGCAGTAGATGTAGGTAGGTGTAATAGAAGCATAAATGTCCTTTAAAGGCAAGTTTTCAGTAACAGTTCCTGTTACCATCTGGGGGCTTTTATTTTGAAATACAGCCAACACCAGAGCTCCCCCTATGAGCTACTGTTACTTGGTTTGGACTGTGTGTGTGTTTGTGTGTGTGTGTGTGTGTGTGCGCGTGTGCATTTGTCCCCACAAAGACAGAAAAAAACAGCTGTGTGTGTGTGCGTGTGATTGCGTGTGTCAGTATGTGTGTTATACTGTATGTGTGTGTGTGTGTGTGTGTGAGGCGTAGTCGTAGTAGTAGTAGTAGTAGTAAAGGCTGTGGAAGTAGTAGTAGCATTAGTTGATGTAGTTGTATAGACTTTAGTCATGGTAATAGGCTGTAATAGTAGTAGTGGTATAGGCTGTAGTAACAGTAGCACAGGCTGTACATACTGTAGTAAAGGCTCTAGTAGTAGTAGTAGTAGTAGTAGCAGCAGCAGTGTAGGTAGTAGTAGCAGTAATAGTATGTAGTAGTGTATGTGAGACAGGTATGCTAGAGATGTGAATTAAACCTGAAACAGCTCAAGGTTTGAATTTATTAACAGTTAAAAAGGACAGAGAGAGATCCAACTGCCCAAACTAGCTTAACATCAATCCACCAATCAGAACAAAGGAACAAGCTGCTGGAGGTTTAATCAGCTAAAGTTAAAAAAGACCCATCGAACCACAGTTTCAAAAGCTGGGCACAATTGTGTTTTCGCCCAAAACTGAGAGGTGAAATAACATTCCAGTCAATGAGGCAGGAGGAGAACTTTCTTGGTGCTTTGATGCATATTATTCAAAAACTGTCAGTCTTGTTGATTAAATAACGCCATCAGCAGACAGAAGACAAGTTTACCTACTGATTGATGTAGAAATTGTGTATGAAGATTTAAAATTGTGGGCACAAGAGCAAGTTTAAGAGAAATTTTTCAGAAGATTTTACAGCTGCCCTCCACTCTAGCGATGATGTCACGCACTCTAGCTCCGAACATTCCGCCCCATACACACTCATTATAAACTTGATATTTGAATGGTTTCTGTAGCTGAAAGTATGCAGAAGGAGTAGTCGACCAAAAAACTGCTTAGTGTGAATGCTGCTGAATCAGCATTCAAACTAATTAAGCCCGAGGAATAATAACTAGTGTGCGAATGTGCTTTGCACATCAGGCACACAAAATAATAACACAATAATAATAAAGATTTTTTTTGTAGAAGAACATAGGTTTGAATGCTTTTAACATTCACAACAACAAAGAATTTTGTTTGTAGAAGAACATAGGTTTGAATACTTTCAGCATTCACACCAATAAATAGAATGCTCTTGTGTAGAAGAACATAGCATTCACACCAATTAACTTAATAACTACAACCAAAATTACTGTATCAATACTTGGTAAAGTTGAAGGATTTTGGAAGTCTACATAGAGGAGGTTAGCGTCATCCACTCTTGTGCAATATTCAAAAGGCCGGCATGCACATCCACAAGCATTTATTTAAACCGGCTAAGATTCAGGCCACATCAAGCTTCACTGCCAAGCATCCTGCTAGCCAATGTACAGGTGTTGGATAATAAACTGGACGATCTCCTTGCCCGCATCAGTTTCCAACGGGATATCAGGAACTGTAATGTCCTTTGTTTCACCGAAAACTGGATAAATCCTGAAATACCAGACAGCGCCATTCAACCAGGTGACTCTTTTTCTGTTTACCAATCTGACAGAAGAGAGGACTCTGGCAAGAAAAAAAGAGGCGGCATGTGCTTTATGGTGAATAAGGACTGGTGTGACAGTGGGAATATCAAAATGCTATCCTGCTCCTGCTCACCTGATCTGGAGTTTTTGACAATCAAATGCAGACCGCATTATCTACCAAGAGAATTTCCATTGGTCATTATCACAGCAGTTTATATCCTCCACAGGCGAATACAGAGGCTGCCCTGTCAGATGTTTGCAAAGACTTGAACTGCTCACAGACCAGTAATCCTGATACTGCGCTCATTGTTGTTGGAGACTTTAATCAGACTAATCTGAAGAAAGTTGTGCCTGAGTTTCATCAACACATTGACTGTGCCACAAGGGGAATAAACACTCTGGATCACTGCTACACAACGTTCAAAAATGGCTACAGAGCAGAATCTCTACCCGCATTCGGGATCTCTTGCTGAGGTCAAAGTATGTAAACAAACTACGGCGCATGCCCCCAGTGACGCGTGAGGTCAGGAAATGGACAAGCCAATCAGAGGCCACCCTACAGTCTGCACTACGTGACGCAGTCTGGAGCATGTACCAGGACACCACTATCGATGTCACAGATGACATCAATGGATTTACTGAGTCTGTGGTGGATTTAATTTGTAAAACAACAGAAGCAGCTGTTCCCAAAACTACAGTTTAATCATTCCACAACCAGAAACCATGGATTACCAGAACCATCCAGAATGCCATAAACACACGCACTGCAGCCTACAACCTAGGGCTGCAGTCTAGAAACATGGACAATTATGAAGCAGAAGCCTACAATCCAAGAAGAGAAGTACAGGAGAGCAATCCCAGAAGCATTCTGTCCTCAGGCCACTAGGATCCTGAATGAGGACACTGCCTAAGGATTGCCCTAAGAATAATTTTAATTAATTATTATTCAAAGTTACTATAGTTAAGATTACTGTCTATTGCTTATTTTATTCTTTATTCTCATTCTGTTTTACACTTATTTTTTTATTGCATATTTAAAGGAGCTAACGGTCACACATTTCACTATGATTATACCCAGTATGATTATATGTGACAAATAAAAACTAAACTAAAAGTAACTCAAATCTAACTAAAAGAACAATAAATAGTGTGTGTGTGTGTGTGTGTGTGTGTGTGAGTGAGAGAGAGAGAGAGAGAGAGAGAAACCAAGACAAAATGTAGGAGCTCAAATATGGTGTAGGTGTGAAAAGAAAGATGGTGGAGATGGTGACCATGTGCGGCACTGAAATGAGAAGCCACACAATGGAACTGGCGAAACAGGCGGGAGATCCTGGGAAACTGAGTCTAATGGCTCCCTTTTTTCTCAGAACAAAGAGCCTGCAGTCTCAGCCGCCATTTTTGAGTGAACTGAGACCTCACATTCAAGGACAGAATTCCAACATTCCCCCTTTTGGTCTCACTCGACGTGTGATCCTGAGAGCACAAATATACATGTACAGTCCATGATTGAAAGAGTTCATTTATCAGTTCATTTGAGTTTGTAACATCTGGGCAGTTTGTTAACCAACCTGACATTTTGTCAACTTCATCTATCTTGGCTAAACAAATCCAGACTAACAACAATGACATTGTATAAATTACATAACTTGTGTTTCACAGCTATTCATCAGGGTTAGTGATAACAGGAACATTAGTTATGTAAATCTGTTAAGGTCAGATGCAGAGAGAGTGGCACTTAAGGGGGTAAGGACATACGTATGACTGGCTCTGTACAGTCATAATGTGTCCTAATCTAGTGTTTTGCAATACTGATCTTATTGACAAGCTGCTACCAAGGAGTTGGTCCAAGTGAACTTGTAAAGTTGGACAGTGGTTTCTCAGTCCAATAAGAATTTAGATTTTCCTCAACAAATAGTATGATGTTAGTTGTTAGATGTTAGTTACTATTAGTGAGTTCATAATTATTGAGTTTGCCAGTACAAAGGTGGACTGTGTTGTTTGTTAGTATCATGAGGAGCGAACTCTAGAGCTCCGGTGCTTTAAGTTTTTCTTAACTCGTGGCTCAGGGCTGTAATACTCCGGGTAGTCAGAGGCAGAGAGGCATTCAGAGGCACTGTCACCATCTGATTGACTATGACCATGTTCTGAACTGTGGTAAAAGATGCTGCAGTCATCATATGTCTGGGCCAGAATTTCTGAGTATGGCCTCTACCTACTTCTGTTGTGCTCGTTGAGAGGCAGGGGCTGAACAACTGTCATCACTCTTGTGGTAGGTCAGTGGGGAGGCTGGACAGTCCTGGAATGTTCTAGTCCCCCTTTTGGAGGGAGAAGCATGGATAAAGGTGTCATGCATCAGTGACTGAGAAGAATATCTTCTAGAGGATAAACTACACTTCTCCTCACCGTCTGTTTCAGAGAGGTGGGAAGTCAGGTAGCTGTTACCTCTGTCTCTCAGTTGAGGTTGAGGAGCTGACTTCATCCCCATGGACTTATGGTCAGTTGGGAATTGTTCACATCTTCTCACTGGAGAGGGAGTTGACCTTTCATTAAGGGAGGAGTGTGAGTTGGAGTAACCGGAATCACATTGGCCTAATGACTGTGGTGGGGCAAGATGTACTGATCCAAGCTTTAACAATTCCTCCTTGTGTGAGCAGAGGTCTAACTCTGCTGAGTGCAGGTCTGCTAAGTAGTGCATGGCTTTCTTATTAGCTATCTGAACCTCATGGAGGAGATGAGCATTTTGCACTTTGAGGGTTTCTCCGTCCTTCTCTGTGGGTGCTTTGCTCTGAAAGGCAAGGCTGGTTTGCCTGTGGAAGTTCAGAAGCAAGCATCTTAACAATGGGCCTTTGGATGCGGTCTGCGCATCACACCTTTGATTGAGTAGTGAATCTCTCTTTCCTGCACTCACTGAAATTCAACCTGCTGATGTATTCAGGGTAGGCCTTAGGCTCTGTGCTAGGGAAGAAATAAACTGCTGTAGACAGGGGTCTCTATTGTTGTGTCTGGAATGGACAAACCAATGTGGTTGGCTATGGTGATGCAGCGGGAGACACCTTGTAGTGTAGCTTGGGCAGTACACTAGCCTGACCAAACAATATAGTGGCCTACACTGTTGAGAGAAGCTTCCTGTGGAAGAGGGGTAGCAACGGCACCATCTAGTGGCTCTGGTGGACGTAACAGACTGGGGCCAGTAAAGGCACTTTCCAGTGTTCCAAAACAGGTTGGAGGAAAACTAGTCGTTCTTTGTTGTGCAAAGTTAGCAGCTCGGTGCTACTTCTACATTCACACAGACTACCTTCATCTGTGGGAGAGCCAACTGCCGACCGTGATTGACCCAAACATTTCTGCTTTCTCTGTTACTGGGAATCAAGAGAGGCGAAAAGTGCGTAAGCGGTACTGTAGTGGTACGAAGGCTGGCACTGTCCTCACATGAAGTGCTGAAATGACAGTGACCAGCCACACTATCTACTAGACAGTAGAAACAAAATAAAAATAGTTTTCATGTATGTATGTGATATGTATGACTCCTCAGCAAGAAATCAGCATTGTTTTTATTTATTTATCGATTTTCCCAGCCCACCATAGCAGTGTAACAGTCAGAGTTTAGTAATGTGGTTCTACTTCAATACAAAATAAAATCTCCCTCTGTTTTTGATGTGGTTAAAGCTAAGATTTGTGTACCGTATTGTGTGCTAGGGATGAATATTTTTTCCAAAAATTAGACATTTTCCATCTCAGGAACAGAAGCACACTATCCTGGGAATCCCGGGAACTGCACTTGTTTTTATAACTTCAGCTACAGTCAAAACGTATTGGTCATATTTGAAGCAACACAAAATGCAACAAGGAGAAATATGCATAAACCTATGGGTTCCCAACCTGACTGCTGTAGTATGTTATTTGGTGGTATTAATTATTATTAAGGCAAAAGAACACAATTTAATCAACATTAGGCTGAACATAATATAAACTTCTCATCCAACTTTAATGTCACTGTGATCATCGCCTGTGATCTGTCTGCTGAGAACATCCCCATGGAAGTGATATTTGACAATTCTTCATCGTATAAACAAACAAAATTCATTAAAGCAAGTCATTTGGCGTTTTCAAAGTATTTCTATTAAGCTGAGACGGATTCCATATTCTGTTATTCTGTTATTTTTTTGTCAGCAATTTAAAAAGTAAAACAACAATATGCTCTAATATTCATACATGATACCTGTGCAGTTTGAGAAAGTAAATACATTAAAATTATTCAGGTGCTTTTCCACTTTTCCTGTTCAGATATTTTTGGGACTATCCAGCACTTCTGAGGCGATCATAGTAAGCATTATTAGTGTCCCCTTTTGTTTAGCTTTCCCTTTTTGATGTATTCGATCTGCTGATCATTTTCATGTTTCATCCCAGGCCTTCTAGAAATTTCCCCAGTGGAGAGAGGAGTGGTGACTCTGTTTGGGGTGAGAAGTGGTCTCTTCATTGCCATGAGCGACAAAGGGAAACTCTATGGTTCGGTAAGAACTTATCAGGGCTTGCTATAATTGCCAGCATTTTTGCAGAGATGTTTTCCACAGTATATAGATACCGGTGTTAAGTCAAACTGCATCATCTCCATGCTGGAATATGTCAGGTGAGGATCACTGGGTCACACATCTTAGTACTGTAGCACAGGTTGGCTTGTGACAAGCATTGCACCACTTCATATCTTTAATCTTCTAACCTGCTGTTGCCATTGAATGCTCACTGAGGTTTGGAATAACCACCCATGAATCACCCATGTAATTGAGCCAGGAAATGCTGTGAAACTGGCTTGACTTCAGGAGGGGGCATTTTGCTAACTAGCGCAATCTTTGTAGGGTCTGCTTTGAGTCCCCTTTCTGCGAACACATGGCAAAAATAGCTCACCTCCCTAACCTTGAACTTACCACTTCAACTGGCTGAACCTGAAGGCTCTATTTTGGTGCTGGCACTATTCGTAGTGTGATTGGGTGAAAACAATGCTTAAAAATGTAAATAAACCATTTTAATTAAACACTCCATGTCCAACCAGTGCATTTCAGGAACATCGGAAAATCTCTCTATACTGAACTGTTGTCTATGGACAACAGTTACTGTAAGGGGATCAATCTAATCTATCTTATATACAGTTTATAACAACCCGGTACATTTCTTTATATTGCTGATAGTGGTAACATTAACGCCAACAGTCTCGGCATTGTGTTGATGATGGTGGTGGACTAACAGCTGACAGTTGACCCCAACGAAGAGACACAAACAGCTCTGATGTCGATTCAGTGATGACTATTTATTGCTTACAAGCACTTCAGGATCTGGGGGATACAAGCCCGGTCTCAGCAAAACTATTCAGTATATAAGAAAATAATAATCAAAGGAAACTCACAATACTAATATTTACGGTACTGGGGGATACGAGCCCGGTCTGACTTGTTCTCCTGGTGATGGGCTTTATAGCTGCATCATTACCATAGTTACTTTTTACCATAGAAGCCTAGTATTAAATATTAAACATAAAATAACAGCATAAAAATATGAAAATAACACAAATATGTACACTTTACAACTGTCAAATAAAGGTAAAATTACTGACAAAATTAAATTCTATATTACAAGATTTTGCTATTAAACATAGTAACCATTTAAAACTTAAATTATGTGTAGCCTGGCGAAATTTAAACCGGCACAGGACACAGAAATATCTTTTTGGGGTCTTTATTCTGAACAGGAAATTGGGTGGTAGTTCAGATAAATAATAAAAGCTTGAAACAAAGTATGCAGAAGTCTCTCTGCTATATGCGCAGTTATTGTAGATAAACAAAATCAGTACCAGCTGAGGACTCTCCTCTCTACACTGTAACACTCAGACCTATTTAGACTGCTTAAAGTAAAACACCTCGGCTCTTCACTGTACAGTAGTTGTATTGATAACCATAAACTACTGGTGCTAAAACACTCACTACAAAAGGCCGCAGAAATGTCTCTTAGTGCAAAAGAGTGCAAAAGAACNTCCCTATAACACAAAGAGCCCCAAATTCACAGTTCACAATCACATTCATATTTCTCGTAATGTTACAATGAATGTATAAAATTTGAACACATACTAACATGTGCATCTGTCCCGGAGCACAAACAGAGTGGTGGCGAGACACTACGCCAATTACATCGGGTTCCTCCCACGACTATGCTCCACACACTGTCTGCATATCTGTCAACATCCAACGAATACAAACACATTAGTGTACCACATTTCACGATCTGCCGGTATGCATTACTTTTAAATGTCTATCACTTGATCTTTCATACCAAGAGTCACATTTTACAAGATATTTACCTTCAAAACAGCCTATAATACCCAGAAAACAGCACATGTTTACATCGCGGTAAAGCAAGATGGCTTCCCACTTCCGGGTCTCCCTCTAAGCCGTTCCCCAATATCCTTTGCACCCACAGATAGGTACCCAGACTAAGACACTGCCATCTGGTGGCGTTATAATTACAGTCACATTTCCCACCTGGCTACATATGTATTTAATGTAGCATGCAAAATGCATATGTTACATCTCACTCCTACTAAATTCAAGCATCACTTAAAAATAATATATACAGTATTTTTTTTTAATTCTCACATTGCATAAAACTTCTTATTAAACAAATTCATAAAACTAAGTTTGTTTTATATTCAGAATTAGTGGTGAGTAATTAGGTGTGAGTAACTCACTCATACAGATGTATTACTTGTCAAGACACTCTTAAACAAATAGAGGAGTAGGAGAAACTGGCCAGGCAACTCTACTTAACATTGATATAATGTGCCCGTATACACATTTCTACATCCTCAAATGCACCTTTGATACCAAAACACACATAATGATAACATAATGTTCAAGCACTCAGAATTTGATTTAAAACCTAACCAAGTCTTTTTTCCCCCGGGATTACCATTTAGATTAAACCACTTTGACCTGAGGTTCTTATTTGTATGGAAAGAAGGACTCAGTGCCCATGCTGAGGCCACACATGAATTTATCAACTGCCTTTACTATTTGTCCAGCTCTGGTGCGGAAACCACTTGGTTAAACTTGGGTCTCAGAACCTACAGGGTTTGGGCATGTTTGAGGGTCAACAGGTTCTGGTGCCATGACTTGGCTGGGCTCATAAGAGTTTGAGTTCTGTGAGTCTCTGCAATCTCTCTCCTCCCTCTGAAGATTTTCCCCCTCCTTCTCCATTCCAACTCCTCCATCTGGGTTTGGAACTCGTCCCAATGCCATGTCACCATTTTTCATGATCCATTCCCTTGTCCGAGATTCCACATCTCCTGGTTGCAGAATATTTCTTGGAGGCACTTGGTCATCAGATGATCCACCAGAGGGCACAACATCCTCCACATCCTCTTGTTCCACATCCAGAGGCAGAAAGTTGGCAGGCAGGAGGTTTCGGTGTACCACTTTCTCCTCATCACTGCCAACCTTCTTTATGCGGGCAAAGCTCATAGCTTACTGCCAAAGGTGCGGTTGAAGCATTCCATGCTTCTGTTTCCAGCAGGATGATAGGCTGTGGTGTGGGATTTGTGAATGTGGGCTATGTCAAGGAGGTCACAGATGAGCTGAGACTCAAAGTTGGAGCCATGGTCTGAATGGATCCTCTCTGTGAGGCCATACAAACAAAAGAAATTATACCACAACTGCTTGGCCACCTGTTTCGCTGTTTGGTTTGCACAGTGGAATGCATGAGCAAGGTGTGTGAAATGATCTGTAACCACAAGGACATCCACAGAGCTGTTGTTCGAGTTCTCAGCACTCCAAAAGTTTGTGCACACCAACTCAAGTGGAGCATGAGTTTGGATGGACTCACGACGGGCTCTGGCTTCAGGTTCTTGGGATTTGCTCATGACACAGCGTTTACACCTTGTCACATACTCCTTTACTTCCTGCTCTTGGCCAATCCAGTAAAACCACTGACGTGCCAACTGAAGGGTGCAACTCTGGCCTGGCCTGGCATTGATGCCCTTGAGCGCTGCTGGTCTCAGTTCTGGTGGGACAACAAGCTGGTGGAACTTATAGCCTGAGGACAGGTCTTTGGTTACCGTGTACAGAAGACCGTCTACCAACTCCAGCTTTTCCCATTGCCTCAGAAGTCTCAGGACTTGAGCGTTCTCATGGCTCCTCTCACGTCTGGATGGGTACCGCTTTTGCTGAATGTAGTACATGGCTCTGAATATGGTGGTGTCTTCTTCCTGCTTCCATCGGAGTTCTACATGCGAAAGGGCTAGGAGTGTTCTTTGAGAATGGAGGGAGTAGATATTGCCAACTGCCTCTATAGTAGCCATTCGGTCTTGTGAACAGGACTCCTATACACTATGAGCAGAAAGGAGGGCTGCAACAGTGTTGGTGGCAACATTACCAGATTTTTCTTTTGGTGTTTCATGTTCTGCGGACAGGACCAGAGTGTTCACAGTCAGGTGGAATGCATCCTGGACATCATCGGACTGAACCTCCTTCACCTCGTTGACAAGAGACTGGTAGGGATCTTGGATAATTCGCCTTGTGACACTGGCCTTAATGAAAGGTTGATTCTGCTGAGGCGATCAGTGATGACTTTCTGCACGCCTGGGACATATTTGGTATCAAAGTCAAAAGGGGCCAATTTGAACACCCACTGCTGCTCACTAGCATCAAGCTTGGGCTTGGTGAGGATGTAGGTGAGTCGGCACCATGAACGACTTTCCTTTCAACCAGTGACTGAATGACAGAAACTCAAGGCGGTGCACAGGATATCTGGACTTGGCTTGGTTCAGGGACTTGCTGGCAAAGGCTACAGGCTACAGGTCTCTGGTCACCCTCTGCTACTTGGCTCAGACATGTACTTCAACTGACAAAATGAAGGGCTTGTTGAAATCTCGGTGACCACAGTGTTCAAGAGAGCCTGTTTAAGAGACTGGAAGGCTTCTTGGCATTCTGTAGTCCAGTCAGCAGGAGACAGCTGAAGCCATTTTGGGCGCTGGGAATGGGGCTTGGACTTGGGCTCAGATGTCAGCTTGTATAGTGGTCTCACTAGGGTAGAGAAGCCTGCAATGAAGTGGTTGTAGTAGTTGAATATGCCCAGCACTTTTGCGAGGAGAGGGAGTACATCCACCCTCCATCACGAGGTCCTTCTCTGTAAGTTTTGCTATGTCCTCAACCTTCTCTGGATCTGTAGACACCCCATTCTCAGTGATTATATGGCCCAGGAACTTGAGCTTCCGTTTCAGAAGGTGACATTTCTTTGAAGCAAGTTTGAGGCCATGGTTCTGCAGGCGACTAAACACCATCTCAAGTCTCTCAAGGGCTATCTCCTCAGATGGTGCAAAGACGAGGAGGTCATCAAGGTAGCAAAGGAGACTGGTGTAGTTCTGGTCACTGAAGATGGATGTCACAAGCCTCATGAAGGAGCCTGGACTGTTGCAGAGGCCCTGTGGCAGTCTATTATACTCGTAGAGGCCAACAGGGTTTGTGCACGCGGTGAACCTTTTGTCATCTTCATGGAGGGGGACATTATAGAAGCCCGAGATCAGATCCATGTAGCTAAAGAAAACAGTACTTCCAAGAGCAGCCAGGGCATCAGACTGGTGAGGCAGAGGGAAAGCATCCTTGAAGGTACGTCTGTTTAGCTCCCTAATCAGTGCACACTTGAAGGTCTCCATTCTTCTTCCAGACCAACACCAGGGGAGACACCCACTCGCTCAGGACTTCCTAATGATACCCTTTTCCTCCATCTTGTCGAGAACCACCTTGAGCTTGTGGTAGTCTGCTGGAGAGACTCTTCTGTAGGGGAGACGGAAGGGTTGCTCATCCTTGAGATGGATACGATGAACAAAATCCTTTGCTTCTCCACAGTCAAGTTTATTCCTGGAAAACAATCCATTGTATTTGGCTACCAGAGCCCTGACCTTGGCTTTCCATGACTCATCCACTTCACAGGAGTTGAGATCCAGCCCAGCCTGTTCAAGCTCCTCGAGCATGGGACCAATGTCCTCCACAGACTGATGGTTCACTCTAATGTCACCATAGCCTTCCTGCTGGGTCTCTTGAGGAACGCTACCAGCACTGCTACTGGAAATTTCTGACCCACACGCACTCAAGGAGTATGTGCTTTGTCTCCGCATTTATAGTGCAGGCCATGGAGCCAATGTCTAAATGTCCACAGAACTGTCTGCCTACTGTCTCAACTGTTGTATAAAGACTGTCACTGTCCATCAAATGCTGTGTTCTTTGAAATATCACTTTATCATCTCCTTGTTCACAAAAGTGACTACACACTGACTAAAGATCATCTGCATCTGAACTGCTGGGGGAAAAATCAGTGCCCACATTCTCCCCCTCTGAATGTGGAGAGCTAGTTTTCCACCTGAGTAGTGCTGGCATGAGCAGGACTGGGAGAGGCACTGATGTGCTGGCATCTGGGGCAGTCTTTGATGCCATGGGCTCTCGAAAAGCATGAGAAGCACAGGTGGTCATGAACACAGTGTGTTTTTGTGCTGTGACTTCTGCTGTCACAGACATGACACATGTTACTGGGCCTGGGGTGCTGGAATTGAGGGTGACAGGAGGGACTGGGTCTGTTGCTCTCAGCCTGCTGATCATGGAGGAGCTTAGAGAGCATGTCTATCAAGTAAGACAGCGATGTGGCATTGGGATTGCCAGACAGAGGGGCTGGTTGTGAGACAAGAGGCAGGGTGGGCCCAACACACTGAGGGCTAGGCCTTGCCTCCACGAGGGTCTGTGTACTCACAGTATACACTGGCTCTGACATGCAGTGCTGTGGGATTGTCTGCTTCCTTCTGCTCACAATTCTGAGCTCTCAAGCATGTCCTGCACCTCCACCACAGACCATTTTTCCAAAAGCTTGCTTCTGAAGAATGTGGCTAAGTGCTCATCAGGACAATGACTGATGAACTGTATGGATATTTGAAGTCCGGGGTTATCAACTGAGCGACCCCTCCATTGTAGACAGTCAACAACATGCTCCATAGTTTCATTAAGCTGGAGCCAATAATTAAACGCATTCTCACCAGTGCTTAGCAAGGTGGCATAGAAGTTGAATAGGGGAGTTGATGAAGAGATTCATCAAAGCTTCACCTAAGTGCTGTTTGAGAATATTGAATATTGCGTCTGGGTTATACTCAAGGTTGTAGGGGCTGTTTCTCACTGACACCGCCTATTTCCTTAGCTTTGCCTGCAAGTCCTTCCATTATTTCCCCAAAACATTGCTCTGTTTCGACGTGTTCCTTGAGTAGATAGGCCGTCACCACCTCTATCCATTCATACTTTGCATTTGTCAGTGTGATCTCCTCTAAATGTGAGGGGCTCTTTGATATCTGGTTTCACTACCAGAGTCACTTTGGACAGATCAAGTGCATTAGAACTGGTTGTGCCATTACTTAAGCCATGGGAAGGAGTTTGGGGGGCTTTATTATGAGTGTAGTTATTCACTCACTTGCCCAAGCGAGGCAGACTCATTACTCTCCCCTCCCGTTTAGGAATTACATCTTTAGAAGACTTTAGAGAACTTAACCAGCGGAAACACGGTGGTAGAGACCGAAGTGTTCAAGGACATTTGACTTGTATAAAGATGGTGGCTCCACCACCTTTTTCTCCGCCATCGCCGCCATGATGTGTGTGTTTACTTCTTCTTGTTAATGAAAGTGGTTGATTGTTGTTCTTATTGTGATCGGCGCCCTCTCTAGGAGACATGAAGTAATGACAGTGTAGTGAGGTAATCTCAGCTGGCAAAATGTGGGAAAATCTTAGGCAGCAGCGTTTGTACATTAAAGAAAAAAACATGACTTGTTAATAGAGAATAGTTAACATTTAAATTGGACTTATACTATATATTTCTATCCTCACACATGGAGTATCTGCATGATAAAACTGTACACTTGTACACAACTTTGCACATCTCATCATTCCTCAGCACAGCCCCATTTGCACATTGTTTTTATTTCCCCTCTAAGATGAGTTTCCTGCCTGTCCTACATTTGGGACACTTTTATTTTATTTGTATTTAACTTTTATTCTTATCTTATTTTACTTTTTTATGTCTGTTTTACTTCTGACTGTGTAATTTCTTCAGTGTGGTGCTGCATTGACAGGTGAATTTCTCTTGGGATTGATAAAGTATCTTATCCATCCACAGTGCGCGCCCCGCTTAAGAGACTTTCTTTTAGGCTTTCTATCTTTTTTACATCCAGTTGGCACATGTGCAGTGCCCAGCCACACAAAGTGTATTACCTGCATAGACCATTATGCCTATTACATTCAGAATGTTTAAAGACTGTTTTCACTAGTCACAAGTATTGCCATTTTGTGACCAAGTCAGAAAACAGTCATTCATTCAGCCTTATGAACAGATTATAGACACTGAATTGTTTATAGATAGGCTTCACCATAACTGACCATTTTATTTCCACTCATATAAGTGTTACTAAAAATCACAGAGAAAATTAACTCTTTGAAATTACTTGAATACATGACCTATG
Organism: Oplegnathus fasciatus; assembly: GCA_003416845.1. Taxonomy (NCBI): domain Eukaryota; kingdom Metazoa; phylum Chordata; class Actinopteri; order Centrarchiformes; family Oplegnathidae; genus Oplegnathus; species Oplegnathus fasciatus. Next base: position 8,820 of record NTHP01000837.1, on the reverse strand, counting down.
ATCCATATCTTTTACTGAAGTACGTATTACCTGACAGAAAACATTCATTAACATCGGAAAAGGAAGCGCAGGGACTGGATTAAATGCAGTGGACCTTGAGACGATTACTGTACACAACTTTTTCCAACCACCCATCCAGGCCAGCCAGACCAAACGCCACCACAAGTGGTGCAACCGCCCCAGGAAGCGGGGATAAGAGCTAAGCTAAACCTGCTTGGACTTAAGGCTACTCCGAACAATTGCACACAACAAGGGCCAAATGTATAAAACTGTGTATATTTAGGTGTGGAAATCTGTGTACACACAAAACAGGAAACATGCATACGCAGTCTTTTCGTCAGATATTTAAAACCCCACGTACGTCTGTTCCCACGTGTTTTTTCCTCATACATATCAATCATCCTGAAATAGTGCGTACCTGCATGAGCCTTCTGACCATCCCCACAATTTACCATAAATGGCTTCAAACACACCCCCAATTACCTGGTTTGCGTATAAAGGGCCAGCATTTAGTGTTGTTCTGAGGAGAAATGGCAGAAGCATCGAAGAAGCAATTAAAGAAGAAAAAGCGCAATTTTACGGACTGTGAGCTAGAAATCATGGTCGATCAAATTGACAGAAAAAAACTTATATTATTTGGAAGCCTAAGCTCTGGCATTACTAACAAAATGAAACAAGTTTAATGGCAGAAAATAACAGAAGCAAAAGACTGCAAAAGGTACGCATGGTGTGAAAGATGTGTACCGGTACGCACATTCTCACTGCCCGTGGATTTTTATATATTCAGAAACGTGCGTGGAAAGTGGCGGTGTGAAAGATACGTACCGGTACGCACATTCTCACCGCCCGTGGATTTTTATACATTCGGAAACCTGCGTGAAAAGTGGCGTAAATACACTTTTCGTGTGTATGCATGGTTTATACATTTGGCCTCAGGTGTACCATGACAGATCCACAAGACTCCAGTAAGACGAGGGGGAGGTGTCTACATCAATGATGCTAGCTCAAACATAGTCAAAGTTGATGGACAATGTTTCCCACATATTCAATTCAATTCAATTCAATTTTATTTATATAGCGCCAAATCACAACAAAAGTCATCTCATGACACTTTACATNCAACTATAATAACAATAGAAATATAACTAATAATAGCAATAACAGCTATTATTATAATAACATTAATAACAATGGAAGAATGACTAATAATAGAAATATGGCTAGTAATAGAAATATGAGTAGTAATAATAATAATAATGATATTAATAATAGCAGTAGTGGGGGTCAAGCAGGCTGATGGCGGCAGGCAGTCTGCAACAACGATCCACAGGAATCTGCGAGACGAGAAAGCACAGAAACTCCGGGGAAGATACAAAGTTAGAAACATGCATTAATGGGACATGAACGTACAGAAGGAGAGGGAGAGGAGGAGAGAGGAGCTCAGTGCATCATGGGAAATCTCCTGGCAGTCTAGGCCTATAGCAGCATAACTATGGGATGGTTCAGGGCTCACCTGAGCCAGCCCTAACTATAAGCTTTATCAAAGAGGAAAGTTTTAAGCCTACTCTTAAATGTGGAGAGGGTGTCTGCCCCCCGAACTGAAACTGGGATCTGATTCCACAGAAGAGGAGCTTGATAGCTGAAGGCTCTGGCTCCCATCCTACTTTTGGAGACTCTAGGAATCTCAAGTAACCCTGCAATCTGAGAGCGCAGCGTTCTAGTAGGGTATACGGAACTATGAGCTCTTTCAGATACGATGGTGCCTGACCATTAAGGNGCATCTTTGAGATGTTTGAACCCAAGTACAAACTTCAGTTTTGTCTGAGTTTAACAGCACAAAATTGCAGGTCATCCAGGTTTTTATGTCTTTAAGACATGCTTGAAGTTTGACTAACTGATTGGTTTCATCAGGCTTGATTGATAGATATAATTGGGTATCGTCCACATAACAATGAAAGTTTATGGAGTGTTTCCTAATAATATTTCCTAAAGGGAGCATATATAAAGTGAACAGAGGATTCATCGTTAATATGTACAAACTAAGATCGATCTGATAAATAAGACTTAAACCAGCTTAGTGTGGTTCCTTTAATGCCAATTAAATGTTCAAGTCTCTGTAATAGGATGTGATGGTCAATGGTGTCGAATGCAGCACTAAGATCTAACAAGACAAGTACAGAGATAAGTCCATTGTCTGATGCAATTAGGAGGTCATTTGTAACTTTCACCAATGCTGTCTCTGTGCTATGATGCGCTCTAAATCCTGTCTGAAAGTCCTCAAATAAACCATTGTTATGCAGAAAGTCACACAACTGCTTGGCAACTGCTTTCTCAAGGATCTTAGAGAGAAAGGGAAAGTTAGATATAGGTCTAAAGTTGGCTAGAACCCCTGGCTCAAGATTAGGCTTTTTAAGAAGAGGTTTAATTGCAGCTACTTTAAAGGACTGTGGTACATGGTTTGTTAATAAAGACATATCATATCTAGTGAAGAAGTGCTAATTAAAGGTAAAACTTCTTTAAGCAGTCTAGTTGGAATTGGGTCTAAGAGGCAGGCTGATGGTTTAGAAAAAGAAATCGCTGAAGTTAGTTGGTGAAGGTCGATGGGAGAAAAGCAGTCCAAATATATATCAGGTTTTACCGCTGTTTCTAAGATCCCTGTGTTCAAAGATAAATCGGCCCCAGCTGAGGTCAGGAGGTGATGAATTTTGTCTCTAATATTTAGCATTTTTTTATTAAAGAAGCTCATGAAGCAGTTACTACTGAGAGCTAAAGGAATACATGGCTCAATGGAGCTATGACTCTCTGTCAGCCTGGCTACAGTGCTGAAAAGAAACCTGGGGTTGTTCTTATTTTCCTCTATTATTGATGAGTAATAGGCTGCTCTGGTATTACGGAGAGCCTTCCTATACGTTCTAAGACTATCTTGTCACACTAAACGAGCCTCTTCCAGTTTGGTGGAACGCCATTTACTCTCAAGTGTACACGATGTTTGCTTTAATTTGCGGGTTTGGTGGTTATACCATGGAGCTAACCTCTTTTGTTTTATTATTTTCTTTTTAAGGGGGGCAATAGAGTCGAGGGTCATTTGCAGTGAGCCTGCAGCACTATCAACCAGATGATTTGGGAGGGACTAAAGTTAGCATAGAAGTCCTCCATTATATGATGACATGGCATTGAATTAAATGCAGATGGAATCGCTTCTTTAAATTTAGCTACAGCACTATCAGATAGACATCTGCTATAGGAATTTTTGGCTAATGGCTTGTAGTCCACTAATAGGAATTCAAACATTACGAAATAATGATCCGATAAAAGAGGATTCTGTGGAAAGACTATTAAATGTTCAATTTCAATACCATAAGCCAGGACAAGGTCGAGGGTGTGGTTAAAACAGTGAGTGGGTTTATGTACGCTCTGACAGAAGCCAATTGAATCTAATAATGAGATAAACGCTGTGCTAAGGCTATGATTATCAACATCCACATGAATATTAAAATCACCTAGGATAATTACTTCATCTGTTTTAAGGACTAAACTTGATTTTATGAATTCACCAACCATATTATCTGCCCAGAGAATTCACCAGTGTTTTGGTTGCTGATGTTTACAATCCTCCAGACACAAATTCACCATAGGCATTTTTTTTGTAGCTGGCGATATTAATCAAACAGATCTCAGAACTGTTTTACCTGAATTCCACCAGCATGTCCACACCCCCACCAGGGGAAACAATGCCCTGGACCATGTTTACACAAATATTACTGGCGGCTACAAAGCCCTGCCCCACCCCCATTTTGGACAATCCGACCATATTTCCCTGCTTCTCCTGCCAACTTACTCTCAGCTGATTAAAAGGGTCAGACCATCAGAAAAACAGTTAAAGTGTGGACAGATGAAGCAGCTCTACAGGCCTGTTTTAAGTGCACAGACTGGAACATGTTTAGAGATGCTGCCACCCAGGAGAACCACATCAGTCTTGAGGAATATACATCATACATCAGCAAATGTGTAATCGATGTGATGGTTACAAAGAAAAGAAAATAATTCCCCAACCATAAAGCCTGAATTAATGGAGAGGTGAGGGCTCTATCCAGAGGCAAAAAAGCTGCCTTTTGGTCGGGTGACAAGGAAGCATACAGCACTGTAAGAGCGAGACTGAAAGCTGGCATCAAGGAGGCAAAGTGGAGACATCAGGAGAGACTGGAGAGAGACCTCAACACCAACAACACCAAAGACATATGGCAGGCGATCCAGATCAACACAGGCTACAAAAGCAGGAGCATCCCCATCATATGTGAGGCCACGTTGCCAGGTGAGCTTAACTCATTTTATGCTCACTTTGATCTCCTCAACAAAGAATCAGCTACGAAGTCTACTCTGTCTCCAGAGGACTGGCCACTGTCAGTATGCACATCAGATCTGAGATGAACCCTGCTAAGAGTGAATTTGAGCAAAGCTGTAGGGCCTGATAACATCCCTGGCCCATCACTATCATAGGAGAATGACAGCGATATGTTAAACCTGCTTCAAGACAGCCGCTATCGTCGTTGTACCCAAAAAGTCTGTAGTGTCTGAACGACTACCATCCTGTGGCACTCAGCCCCATTCTGTTGAATTGCTTTGAGAAACTGGTTCTCTAACACCTCAAAGACAACATCCCAGCCAGCCTGGACCCTCACCAGTTTGCATTCAGAGCCAACAGATCTCACAGAGGATGCCATCCTGCCCTCCACTTAGTCTTCACACACCTTGAAAATAACAAGACCTACATCAGACTGCTGTTTGTTGATTTCAGCTCGGCATTCAACACAATCACCCCCATGAAACTCAGTACTCAGTGGGCTTGAGTACTACACTCTGGAATTGGATATTGGACTTCCTCACAAACAGACCCCAGACAGTTCAGATTGGAAGTTACACCTCCTCCGCTCTAGTGTTGAACACCAGAGCCCACAGGGCTGTATTTCTTAAGGAAACTAAAGAATTCCTGTACCAAATTCTTGTTAACTTTTACAGGAACAATAGACTGGAAACATTACAAACTGGGCAAGGCAAGCTGCAGGGCATCCAACAGGGTGTCCTTCAGGTGGGTCAATACACCACGTCTTTCGAAGGATTTCCACAGACATCAGGGCGATGGGCGCGTAGTCATTTAATCCTGTGATAGAGGATTTCTTGGGGACCGGGATGATTGTGGAGCGTTTGAAGCCTGAGGGAACATCACACAGCTCCAGCGATCATTGAAGATCTGTGAAAAGATGGGGGTCAGCTGGTCAGCACAGACTTTCAGGCAGGAGGGTGACACGCCATCTGGGCCTGGTGCCTCCCTGATCTTCTGTGTGTGAAAGAGCTGACACACATCCTCCTCACAGATTCAAGTCTGCAGTCAAAGAAGGGCTGTAATTCCAGCTTTGCCTCATTGACCCATCCCAGTGTTGACCACAGGCTTAGCAGATTTTAGTTTCTGCCTGTTCGTTGGAAGAAGATGAACCAGACAGTGATCAGAGAGTCCCAAAGCTGCAGGGGGTAGATTCCGCCTCCCCTTGTTTTCCCCGATAGCTCCGTTATGCAGTCTGCTCGGAGGAGTTGAAAGCCCAGTAGATAGAGTGCACTATCTGGGATGTGCTCACCAAGCCAGGTTTCAGTGAAGCACAGGGCAGCAGATCTGCAAAAGTCCGTGTTTGCTCTGTTGAGGCAGTTCATCAGTTCAGCAGTTCATCTAGCTTGTTGGCCAGAGAGCGGACATTCTGCAAGTGGATTGACAGGAGCGCAGCTTGAAATCCCCGCTGTCTCAATTTAACAATCGCTCTGGCTCATTTCCCCCGTCGGAATCCCTGCAGATCCTATAGAGAGCTGCTGCTGCTCCTCCAACTAGAAGCTCAGTAAAACTTCCCAGATCAATGAAAAACTGTGAAAAACTTTGACCAGTGGATAGTTGAATGTTTAAGAGTTCCTCCCTAGTGGTTGTAATCAGAGATGTAGACCTGAAAACTGCACAAAAACATACCTGTAGGAGCCATGAATGAATTCAGAGAAGAATTAATTTTGTAGGAGTATTGGTGAGGTTTATGATATATTTTGGTATTTGGTTTGTTCGTTTGTGTTTGTGACATTGGCATTTATTATTGTGTGATCATAATATATGATTAATGCAAGAGTTGGGTCACATGGATATGGGTGACACTCATAGTTAATATAGGCACCTGTTCAACTGTGTGCGGTGTGGGTGGAAGAGAGGGTGAGTGGGTCGCCGTATTTTTTGCTGACCGCAGACTTTCATTTGAGCACTGTAATTACTCTGATTATAATTTTGTGCATGTTATAATGCACAGAATAATGATGCAGTGGGGACAGCTCCCGACCCTGATGGCATTTTTCCTTAAAGCTAGGATATCTATGCCAAGCCATGCTTTAAGTAATCGTGTGATGATCTCGTGATGCACAAGTGGTGCAGGACAGGACAGGGTGGCAATGGTGAATGGTGTTTGTCCTGACGACATGTTGTGCTTTTTGCAGGTTCGCACAAACAGCAGTAAAAGCCTATTGCCTGCAGCTGACTGTGCCACTGTACCATTTCTCCCTGCAATTTACAACAGGGTTTTGCTGGCCCCTTGAGAAAAAATATTCCTCAGTTTCTCAGTTTCTTGTTACAACAAGAATAGTTTCTGGAAGATCCTTTTTTATGTTTTCATGTCAAGGAAAAAATCTCATTATAACAAGAAACTGAAATATTTCTTGTCATGGTGGCAGCAATACACTGCCATAATAATTAAAACAGATTTGATGAAAGTAGCACAAAAATATTCATGTCTTCTTGTGTAGACCAATTTGACACATTGTGTGTAAATTGTTTTGTCAGCAGCTAATTTTAAATAAAAGTACGGGGTATTATTGTAGCAATATTTGCAAATGTGTGTGGAGAGTTATGAAACTCTATGTCAATCTGTAAGTGTACTGAGATTTGTACATGTTTAAAAGAATCTGCAAATATATATACTCAAAAAACTGAATGTAAATTTCATTGCAGAAGTAGGTAACCTGTATAAAAATAACTTTCAGTCATATTTGCTAAAATTGTCACTATGTCCTGACAGTAGTACATGAGACAAATAATCTGTGAAAAAATCAGGCTCTGTTGGCTCCACCTACTGCCCCTAATGCCATTTGCAAGAATCCACCGGGCCAGAATCAACCCAAAATAATATGTGCCTGCAGTCGAGGAGGCCGCAGTCCTAGGACCACATTTCTAGGACTGCATTTCTAGGCCCCTAGTTTTTGGTGACAGCGCCACCTCGCGAATTCGATGACTGCAAAAGTGCAACCAAGGCAGTGTTTCACCAAAATACTACTTTCTGTCTAATGACTCAGGGTTTTAAAAGTTTATTCCACCCAAATACTACTTACTGTCCAAATACTTATAGTTTTAAAGGCTTATTCCACCCAAATACTACTTTCTGTCCAGGTACTTATAGTTTCACCCAAAAACTACTTTCAGTCTTGCAATTCAACTTGGTTGCTAAGAGTTGCATGTTGGGCAATTTGTGTAATTAGTATAATTAATAAATAATTAATTAATAACTAGCTCATTATCAGGTAACATAAAGATGGAATCATATGCTATGACCTTCGCAGTCACTAGATCTCAACCAGATATTTGAAAGGTTGGAGAGAGGCAAGACTCTGGGGGCAGATTCAAGATAATATATACTGTGTATAATGTATATATATATATATATATATATATACGGGTGACAAAGGAAAAACCAACATAAAGTGTCTTAGTAAGGTGTTGGGCCACCACGTGCCGTCAGAACAGCTTCAGTGCGCCTTGGCATTGATTGTACAAGTCTCTGGAACTCTACTGGAGGGATGGAACATCATTCTTTCAAAAGATATTCCCTCATTTGTAAATGGTGTTTTGATGGTGGTGGTGGAGAGCGTTGTCTAAAGCCGGGTTTCCACTAAACACTTCGGTATAGTACCTTTGGAATAGTATATAGTACCCTTCCCCAAAAATACCTAAAGATCTAGATCTGTTTTGCGTTCCCACCTCAGACAGTACTCAATGTACCTAAATGTAGGCGGATTAAGCAGATGATTTCATTTACTTACTTGTGCCGAGCAAATGAAGCTGCATTCAAAATATCCATTCAGAGGAAAAGTTGCAAAGGTTTCTAATATGAAAGGATGTCTTATTGCCTTTTCATCTTAGCCAGCTGTAGACTGGAGAAGAAATAACTTAATTCACTGTGCTGCTCAAAGGCTACACCAGCAGCTACAGGCAACTTTTAAGGTGGAATGTTTTCTTGCATGTTACTTAATGTATGAGTTGACGTTGTGAATCAGTCAACACACCTTAAATGTCAATAAGACGACTTTGACCATTCCATTTGTTTTTACTGGCTCTCTTGCATGAAATACACTTTAGTGATGATTGGCTCTTCAAGCGCTTAAAAATGTTTATGAATTTCAACCAGATTACGTGAATTGGAAATGTTTCCTCACTTGGAGAAAGTGGCTGAGAGTCTTTTAGGTGCGCTCCGGCAGCGCTACACCTATGCACGTAAGTAGCGTGATGATTCTGTTGACCAATCAAGGAACTGCAGTGTTTCTAGCTCCACCTTTAAGTACCGGGTCAGTGTGATAGGGGTAACAAAAAAACGGGACGGTATGGAACGGTTCTATTGGTACCATCCACAACTTTTAACAATGGAAACGCAAAAATAACCATTCTAATGTGTAACGAACTGAACTGAACTGAAATAGCATATGATTCACATCATTTTCATACTCCTCAAACCATTCAGTGACCCCTCGTGC
>NTHP01000836.1:187336-197750 GCA_003416845.1 Oplegnathus fasciatus | reverse complement strand
GGCAAAGATCCTGTGTAATAGATGAGTCTATTAAACGTCAGTTTTGAGTCTGGGAAGTAGGTGAAGACGCCTATAACGTCGGATTGTATGAAATCATTAAGTGGATCTATTGTTAAAGGAAGAACCTTTGCCAACATTTCTTTCTTTTCGATTTCAGCTTCAAGTAATATTTTTTCTCTAACGGCTGCTTCTTTATGATTTCCTACCGTTGATACAATCAAGTCGGAATTCGCGGATAATATCAATCCAAAACCAACGATGGTGTAGAATATGACTCGTTGCCAAGAAAACTTTCCTTTCTTGTCTGTAACCATATCCCACAGGGCGGTTATTGGGATTCCAAAATATTCGGATAGAGTTTTTTCGGTTTCCTTTTCCATAAAATCCCCCTAGAGATATTTGCCGATTTGCCTCGATGCCCTCATGCATGATGTGTAGTATAGTTCAGTATTCCATGGCTCTGGTTTTTTAGTCCAGTAGATAGATACCTTGCCGTCATACTCAGCGTTCGCGTTGTATACCGCACAGCTATAGAAGTGCATATCAGTCAAATAGGACTTCGGTTCATTACCAAACGAATTATATGGCAATCCTTTTTGATGGGTTATCCAGTCGCCTCTACTCGAATCTGTCATTATCTCTTGAAAATCATCGGCAGATAATCCTTTAGGGAATCTTCCGTTGTGGTACATCGCTTTGATATACGTTCTTTCTGGATAAGGATAGTGCTTGAAGAAAATCACAAGCTCTGCTTTATTGATATCCCGCAACGAGGACATCAAACTGGGCATCATTTCGACGAAATCAGATTCCCGTCTAAGTTGTTCTTGTATCTTCATTTCTTTGAATGATTGTGCTTTGGTGAACTCTTGTAAGTCGGTCGTTATGGTGTTCCAATTTGTCGTCACTATTATACAGAGAATACCAAACGCATAGAACGCCATTCTAGAGAATGAGAAACTTCCGTCTTTTGATTGTACTATCTTATAGAGCCCCGATAACGAGACTCCCCCTACTTTTACTGGTTCTTGTTCTTCAGACATTCGATTTACTTCCTCTTATTCCATATTGTTTAAATGACACGACAAGCAGTAAGGTAGCCTGTTGATACGGGAAGAGCCAACTTCGTCCATGTAATCCCGTCATCTATCGATATCGCACATGGATATGGTGAACTCCAAGAGTAGATAAACCATACACCATCGGAACTATTACTAACAGCCCTGACATTTGGGATGCCATTGTTCACAGTTTTCCACGTCCCAGGTGCTCCATAATCGTCCGAACGATAATCACGACCGCTGCCGCCGAAGAGCAAAACTGTACTAGTCTCCGGTGACATACTGACATATGGATTCGAAATCGATAGCGAATCTGGTATCCTTCTCCACGGGTCGCCTAGTTTCTCACATCGGTATATAAAGGTAGAACTAGCAGACATCATTATACTAGTTTGTGGACTAGCAGCAATGCTCCGGAAGCCCGATCCCAAGCCAGTACTAGTTCCGGGCACCAAGACCCATGTGGCACCTTGATCAGTGGATCTAAATACATAACCGCTTTCGTTTATCGCAAGAACAGCAGTTCCTTGCAATGTAAGTCCTGCGATATCCCTAGTGCCGCCGGTACCCGGTACCAATCCTATAGGTAAAGCTTCCCATGTCACGCCTTTATCGGGAGACCTAATGGCATTACCTTCATCGCCAACAATTATAAAGGAGTTTCCTATGCCAATAGCTGCGTTCGTGTGTCTATAGTTTAGTAGCGGCCCGACTGTATCAGTGAGACTCTTCCACGAAGCACCTGAATTGTTGGAAATAGAAACTTTTCCGTTATTTCCAGAATACAGATAGGTACTTCCTATTACAGCTACTGCGTCCCACGAAATAAGACCAGTCTGACCCAGTCCAGTAGGAAATGCCCTGTATCTCGTACAATTCTCTTCCCAAATGCCTGCCTCGCCTTTTTGCCATCCCACTATGACATCCTTGCTGTATGCTATTTTCTTCCATGTTCCGTTAACGTTAACCCATTCAGCGACACCTTTTTTCCACGCTCCGTTAACGTTAACCCAACCTATACCATCTTTCCATGAACCATTTATATTAATATTCATATTTCCTCACTTATATTGAATATATACGTCACCAGTTGAACCGCCTGATGGGTTACCTGTTCCGTAGGTTATCTTCTTTTGCGCTTGGCTTCTTGTGTATACATCACCTTTAGTGTAAACATCACCTTTAGAGTAAACATCAAGCCATGTACGAATCGCAGAACTGCTAGAACAGAATCTTATGTAGTTGTCTGAGTTACTAACACGGAAAGCCATAGCACCTGTTATCCTTGTTTCGTTTCCGTAATTGGATCTAAACAATCTGGCCTGAATATCCGCAGATCCATCTCTCTTAGCGATCGTATTTGCTGTTGGTGAAGTAGTTTCCGCTGCACCGTTCAACTTAGATGAATCAACAGCTTTTCCAGATGCAGGTAATGCCCCTATTTCAGCTGGTGTTGGCTTCTGAGCAGTTGTGTATATCTTCCGAGGAGTTCCCCAAGTAGCTGCATCAAATCCACTCTGGATGTGATAAAGAGCATTAGATGTCTTACCGAATGCAAGAGCATTCATGCTCCCACCAGAGGAATCGCTATACGTATCCACTACCAGAAGATCGGTATAAGACCCACCAATACCAGAAGGGAATGTAGATGTTGCTGCGAAGAAAGCCTTAACGCCCTTCGTATCGGAAATACCAGTAGTGTTTGGTTTTACATCTCTGTCGTCCCATGCGGTGATATAATCTGCTTTAGCGGAATCAATAGCTTTGCCACTGGCTGGTAATGCGCCGATTTCAGCAGGTGTCGGTTTATGCCCTTCGTGATATATCTTCCTCGCAGGTGAGGAGCCGGCACATCTCCACGTCAAACTATCCTCTGTTTTAGCAGTCCCTCCTATCCATAATCTACCAACTTCCTCGCTCGATTTGTTATACCAGACTATATCTCCAGTGTCATCGCTTGTGGTTTTTAGGCAGAAATCTTTAGCTGATATAGTATACGGGGCAGTCAAACATCCATCGACTATCTCTACGTACTTGCTTCTAAGATTCGTATAGAATCTCATATTTCCAGCATCAGTGGATAGAACTTGAATACCAGATCTGATGTTCGTCCCGTCTTTATACGATGCCGCTAACCAATGTGCTTTTCCAGAGGAGTTCGTCTGAACATAGGAGAATGCTGCATTCCCATTAGCTGCCCATCCTACATCACTAGCTGCTCTCATCGTTCCTGAAGTATTAGATCCCCAAGATCCTCTTTGAAATCCAGAAGCTGCGTCAGTTCTGACTCCACTACTTCCACAGAATATACCAGAGGAAAACTGGTTATGTGGATTTAGTCTGAGCCATCCATCGTTTGTTCCGCCAATAGCAGTCTTGCCATTGAACTCAAATCCTTGGCTTGAACCAGTTCCCGTTGCGTTGAATGAATGGTATGTGTGGCCAATTTCATCGAATGTCGGTTTGTGACCTTCGTGGTAGACTTCATTTCCATTTACCTTAACTTTGAATCCAGATTGATCGGATTTGAAGTCAAAAGTATTCCCGTTCTTGTAATACCCAATGCTAGATGTAAACTCACCTCTTCCGTGGAAAACCAATCCAGCTGTTGTGTCTGCTCCCGCATCAGGTGATACTATCTCGATATAATCATTCAGCTGACCTAATATGCTACCGTTCCCATATGACCCGTTAGCAGAATTACCAAACTGACTTCTGTATTCATCTACAACTAAAGATCCAGTCATTGTATCGCCAGCTTTATTAACCGCGCCTACTTCCGCTGGTGTTGGCTTGAATCCTGTGCCGTAGACTTGATCCATTGGGCATTCGACCTTCGTCATAGCCAATATTTCTTCATCCGTCTTTTCTGTTACTGTCCATCCTTTAGGATTGCTTCCGTATGTACCAATGGAATTGTGAAGCTGTACGGTCAAAGCTGGGCAGTACCCACCGGGAACGGCATATGCTCTCTTTCCACCATTGTTTACTATGTACAACTTGGCGGTTACTTTATGCCTCGCAATCAATAGGGCTTGTGGGTTGTGTATATCCCCGCCATATCCGTAGTTTCCTATTTTTAGAGTCATAGGTGACGTATATCCAAGATCAAACAATGCCCTACCGTGGATTTCTATCATAGGCATATTTGCCCCAGTATAGCCGTCATTGGAAGTTATTAGGATATAATCAGGTGTTCCTCCGCCGGTATACTGAACTACGTTTATGGTTTGCTGGCCAGCAATCTGAGCGCCGATTTCGTCCGGTGTTGGTTTGTGACCTTCGTGGTAGACTTGCTTGTTATTCTGAGCGTATAGCGTCCCAGAGAACTTAACATCGTTACTTCCTCTCGTACCATACATGACACTAACACCATCTATGTTATTGTCATGTCGCTTTAAAGCCCAACCGGAGTCACCTAAATTGTTTTTTGCCCCACTTGGAAATACCGAGGACGAAGATCCAATACCGTCGTAACCCAAGGAAACCCCGTATTTATACTGACCGTCAGCTGTATTGTTGTGCTCGGTAAACATCATACGAGCAGCGGTCTCGCCGCCGGTATCGCTTACTTTTTCCACAAACCAACCACGAGAGTTGTTCAATTTATCACCAGAAACAGCTTGTCCTAGCTGGAGAGTATGAGCGCCGTCTAACTGGACTACACAAGTTCCCTCGGAACCAGACGCAGAGAACCAATCGCCTTTATGATTACCGATATATAACTTTTGGGTTGATGAATCATATCCAATCCCACCCCAATCACCAAAAGACCATTCATTAGAATCACCAAATCTAATTTCTTTCGTATTTCTGAAAGCAACTTCATAATCACCGACCGACTCTAAAGTATTCCCATGATTTAGATTAATTCCGCCACCTTGACCGGCTTTTAGAGTCAGCGCACCAGTCATGGTATCGCCAGCTTTATTGACCGCGCCGATTTCAGCAGGTGTTGGCTTATGTCCTTCGTGATACAACTTATAAGCGGTGCCACCCCCTCTATGAATAGTAGGCTCTGAATTTTCATTTCCTGTTCTTAGGTGATAGTTCCGCTTCCCTATATAAGCGCCGCCGTAAGTCGATCCATTGTTGTCGTTCCAGCCCAACAGATCGTCAAATCCCTCGTAAGATCCCATCAATACATTCGAAGCAGATGAGGTTTTGTTTGATTTAAAGCTGCTCGTTGTTGCCAATATACCAGTCATCGTATCACCGGCTTTATTGACTTTCAGATTATCTCTAGAATCGACGTAATCTTTTCTTGTTAGGGCATTGATACCACTTCCCTGACTTACGCCGGTAGTTGGAACGCCTGCTATCAATACGTTACCATTGCCTCTATGAAACGATATAGCAACTCTATCGGTGTTGCCGTCTCTACCACCAATTTGGATCTGGTTTGCATTTGCTTCATATTTGATAAAGCCGCCGTTGATGTCATCTTCATCAAATCGGATCATAGATCCAGTTGCGGTATTAACATCACCTCTAACGATTAATTGGGCTCCCGCTGATGACGAAGCATCGATCATCAATCTACCAGTCATAGTATCACCAGTCTTAGCAACCGCGCCTACTTCCGCTGGAGTTGGTTTATGTCCTTCGTGATAGACCTCATAATCCCTAAACAGTAATTTCGAATCCGATGCATCCAGTGGCATGTTACCGGTATGCCATATCATGTTCCCTCCTAAGAGGGTACCCATTTTTAAATTTGCCATATGTTTATCCTTGCAAGAATTATGGATTTATTGTATTTATGAAAAAGGGAGCATGAGACCCCCTTTTAGTCGATCCATCCAAATCTAAGGATCTCTATGTATGCGTTTTCTTTACCACTGAAATAGTTTGAGATGAGAGTGGTAGTCCTAAAATCATACCTACCGCTACCACTTGTGTAAGGAGCCATTTAAATTAATATTCATATTTCCTCACTTGTACTGAATATATACGTCACCGGTTGAACCGCCTGATGGGTTACCTGTTCCGTAGGTTATCTTCTTTTGCGCGTTGATTTCAGCAAGAGTTGGTTTGTGACCTTCGTGGTAGACTTCATGACCACAAATACTAAAATCGACAACACCGCTTGCATTAGTAAGAGCATTGAATGCCGTTATTTGAGAACCAGATGAATCCGTGTACGTGGTGGATATGCCAGTAAGAACACTGGAGCTTTTTACGTTAAGAGATTGTCTGGAACTATTTCCTGATCTGGATACTGACAGACTTGAGAAAACTGCTGATGGTAGAGTCAAAGCACCAGTCATTGTATCACCAGTCTTGGCGACAGCATTAACATCAGTAGCAGTTGGCTTATACTCAGTGTTGTAATTGATAATATCTTTCAACCACTTAGTAATACCAGCAGGTTGTGTAGTCCCTACACCATTTCCTCTCCAAGTCACAGAGGCATTAGAAGATGCTTTGTAGCTCCAGATAAGACCTGCGGCTGGATACGTTTCTGCTCTAGCGTATATCTCGTAAGTATTACCAGAAGTATTCTTCCATCCCATATCACTTATCATTCGAGACAGTTGACCATCTCTATAAGAAACGATGTTTATCCCTTTTGGGCTATTGTTCCCTGATCTGATATGGATCTTCTGAGTTCCTAGCTGAGATGCTGTACCTACGTTGAATCCATTACCCGATTCAATTTCTATCACAACAGTACTTGCGCCTTGAGGCATCTCAACAGTACACATGTGGTTCCATTGAGATGCGCCAGTCAGCCCTGCAACAGTAGTAGAAGCTGCTCCTATCTCTTTAGTAGTTGGCTTATCCCCTGCGTGATATATTTTATGACCTGATGGTGTTCCAGATCCATCATATTCACCCCAGTAAATTTTCCCGTCCACAGGCATATACAACGATTTGGCAACTTTTCCAGCCCAGTGAAAACATAGATTAGGAGAATATTTTGGATTTGATTGCCCTGCTTCAACAGCCCCTCGCTCTCTTAGTATGATTGGTGATTCTTGCCAATCATCCTTACTCGTCATAGGAGCATAAACTTCGTTCGCAATACCTACTGGTGTCTTTGACAGAACATTCAGTTCAGCAGCAGTTGGCTTATGCCCTTCGTGGTAGACTTCTTTACCTTTGATATTAATCGTTCCATGGGCAACATCAAAGTTACCGGTCTCCTTAAATGCCCACTGCTTAACAGAGCTATCAGAATGCTTCTGTCCTTGAATCCAGAATCCAGCATGTTTGCTACTAGAAATCAACTGACCCATAGAATAATTCCATGTATCGGCGTTTGAACCGGTCTTTGTCAATTTCTGCTTTATGAAAGTATGAAACTCAGAAGAACCACCTGTTATTTTCTCTGTATAGAAAGCAGCTTTTGTGTTTTTCTGTTCAGATAATGCAAGAGAGCCTGTATATGTTGCTTGCATTTGAGCATCAACCGTCAAACCTCCCGCATTCGTCAGAAGCATCCTTTCATTTGCGCCGAAATTGATTCTTAGATTCCTACTCCCACCTAATTGAATCGTTTCTGCTGGATACTGGACAGCGCCATGACCCATGTTTCCGAAACCGATTTCACCGGCTATACCAACGGCAGTTCCTTTGATGGTACCATCAGTTTCGAGATTGCCCGTTGTATCAAGGGACATCCCGACACCAGAGGATGTAGTAATCTTGAATGTGTTATCTGCTTCTTTGAATAACCTAGTAGAGATACCACCAGTACTCACGATTGAAATACCATTATCTACACCAGTACCTTTTATTTGAAGATTACCGGCGGTGTCGACACCAGACCCAATGATCAAATCTCCGGTCATTGTGTCGCCAGTTTTATTAACTGCGCCCACCTCTGCTGGTGTTGGTTTATCCCCCGATGTGTAGATTTTATTACCGTCTAACTGAATCGCACCGGTCACGGTAGGTGATGACAATCTGTATTCAAGACCAGCCGCATTCGGATGGCATTTTCCTTCGCTTCCCATCCTAGTGTATTCATGAACTACAGTAACGGTGTAATCGTTAGGATGTGCGGTTTTAACCGAAGGTTTCCCATTACTTCCTACGATAAACTCTATGTGATTTGATCCTATACCTCCAGCTCCTAAGTATCTAACAGTCCACCCAGATCCAGAACCATTAAAGAATACGGCAGATGCTCCTGTATTCGTTCCTGTTCCTCTAATAACAGCAGTTACTTTCAGATATCCCCTACGAGCAACTCCTAGTTCCGAACCATCGTGATATACCAACGGTGTAATTTTGGTAGCAGAGCAAACATAGTTTTTGTCCCAAGTAGCTTTCATGCCACTTGCCATCGTAGCTACGCCCCCGAGTGATGTATATCCACCTTGAGGCTGTAAGTATAGAGTGCCGTCTGTGGTTGAATAACTATCATCACCATGGCCAACTTGAATGTATCCTTGTCTCTCGTTGAACTCGCCAACAAGACCCATAGCCATTCCGTTATTTCCGGTTCGGAATCGAAGTTGACCAATATTACCCTTTCCTTTTGTATCCAGATCGGATAAATTTTCAAGACCTTTGGTGTTCACGTAGTAATAACTAGCGGTATCGCCTGGGCCGTTGCCCATCTGTAATCTACCTGTCATCACGTCCCCCGTCTTAGCGACTGCGCCAATTTCATCAGGCGAGGGCTTTCTTCCTTGATGATAGACTTGCTGTGATGTATATCCGTTACCGGCGAATGTATAAAGACCAGATCCGAGAGCAGTTGTATCCATCCTCTGACTTCCACCAGAAGGAAGAACTGGTTTAGTGGATGAATATGTTAGCGTTTCTGGATAATCTACATAGCTTTCGATGCCTAGAGTAGATAATTCTATGAGACCCTGAGTGTATCCAGCAATGTATGCATATACTTCATAGTCTGGATAGCTACCATTTGGGATTTCGTATATCACTATACCAAACGGATTGGAACCTAAACGCTGACTAAATGTTCCGAGGAAACAAGCAGGTCTTCCGTTTACAGTCATATCCATTTTGAAATTATTAAACGTAGAACAATGACTTGAAATGTTTGCTTGGATTCTTAGGCCAGTAGACCCCGCATCAAGGTGTGCGATTTTAGTCCACCCGCTGGCGGTGGAGCCCGTGTTAAAGTGATACGCCTTTTTAAAACTAACAGCGGTTTTGCTTTCGAGATCTGTTATTTCGGACGATGATGGTTTATGTCCTTCGTGGTATATTTTCTTGTAGCCATTTGTAACACTATAGAATTCGGGGCTTCCATTATCCCTTAAAGAAAACGATCTATATCCAGAAGAAGTTACTTTGCTGTTGTGCATATAAACTTCATCAGAATCCGAAACTAACTGACCCTGTGATCCGAATAAGACTTTTCCGGTTGTGTCTATATCCCCGTTAACTCCTATCTGTACTACGCTTGATTGACCGGCTCCGCCGGTAAGTGTCCGAAATGCCCACCCATTTTTCGTTTCGTTCTTGTCGGTTGAAATGTAGAACGTCAGCTTGGATGCGTTGTTGCCAACATAAGATGCGTCACCTAAAGACAAAGCCCCTAATGCATCGGTACCAGGAACCTTTAACTTTCCAGTCATCGTATCGCCGGCTTTATTGACTTTCAGATTGTCTCTGCTGTCCACATAGTCTTTACGGGTGAGTGCTTTTGGATCGTTCGCTGTCCCATTCTCTTGGTATATTTGCGTTTTTGATCGTATTTCGTTATTCCCGATTGAAAGCTCAGAATTGATAGTCGATCCTGTGTGCCTCCTAAGCATCAAATTGTTAGTGTTTGCGTCTAGGTATATAACACCACCATAATCCTTAGTGCCCGCAAATTTATCAAACCATAAATGCCCTGCCCCCGATTCCGATCTCTGCTTTATCCTTATGTCGGAAGTGGCGTTAAGCTCCCCAGTCATCGTATCACCGGCTTTATTAACAGCACCCACCTCTGCTGGCGTTGGCTTATGTCCTTCGTGATACACCTTAAATGTCTTGAAGATCAAAACATCATCAGAAGTATCCAATGGCATGTTACCGGTATGCCATATCATGTTCCCTCCTAAGAGGGTACCCATCTTTAAATTTGCCATATGTTTATCCTTGCAAGAATTTATGGATTATTGAGTATTTATAAAAAATCGAAAAAAGAGAAAAAGCCAAAAACGAAAAAGGCACCCGAAGGTGCCTTAAAATGTGATTCCGCCGATGACGTCCGAGAACGCATCCATCTTGTCTTTATTGCTCATATTGGTTACGTCCATCATTGTGGCCGTTTTCTGTGCCGGAATAGCTTGTGGTTGAGAACCACCAAATTCATCTAATTGATACCATCTTTGTTTTGCCTTATCAACACCCATATTAAAACGAGTCATGATACCTTTGTC
>NTHP01000836.1:168024-182781 GCA_003416845.1 Oplegnathus fasciatus | reverse complement strand
ATTCGCCAGCCAAGATGCCAAGCCCGCTAGATAACCCGCCGTCAAATCTGCCAGATAATGCCAGATTGAGCATTGGTATTTTAGTCTTGATCATATCTTTCTCATTAAAGAAAGACGATTTGTCTAAAGACGATGCAAGTTTTGTAGTGGATGCTTTCAGTAGCTTCTTTTTTAAATCGCTCATATTTTACCTTACTACATATAAAAAAATGACTCTCGAAGGAGAGCCATTATATCACAGATTATTGTCTTTTTAAACTATTCTAAGATTTTTTTCAAGAGTTTCTTTGCTTTCGCTTTGTCGATCTTGTATACAACAGGACTCTCATAATCCTCTCGCACAGTAATATATACCGTTTTTCCATCTTCTGAAGTATTGATATCAGAAACATCGTATGTGATGTCAAGCTCAAATCCGGTTTCTTCGTATGGCTTAGTCATTCGTTTCTTCCACTGCAATAAAAGATTCTTCCATGTCTTCCAAATAGGAATCCGGTGGACTTTTGAATTCCGGATCAGACCCATCAAGCAAACACTTGGCGAGAATCAGACCGTTCGCTAAACCATGCATATAGGGACTGTAATTCCAATTACCATCCATGCACTGGGCGTCGATGATGGTGTCTAAATCTTGCATAGTACAGATTATTTTATCTGCCATTCTCGTATTCCTTCATCTATTTCGGATTTTACTCTTCTACGCTCAACAGCTTTAGAAGGTTCGCATACGACTTCCCACCAGTTGACACAATCTCGTATTTTGTGATCGACTTTGCCGCCGGTGGTGTCCATGTAATACTGTCGTCCAAGAGGTTTCATCTCAACAAGGCATCCTTACAAGCTCTCCTATTGAATCCACCGAAGCCAGAATTCTTATCCTGAGCAGACTGACATCCGATGCACATATCAGTGACTATTGCCTTCCTACGTGCTAATGGGATAAGCTCGTCACATTCTACACAATATTTAGACGATCGTAAACTAATTCTTGAACGAATTATCGAAACCGAATCATTGATCGTATCGTCTATTTGTCGAGCCAAGTTGTCGTCGTTAGTCCATCCAGAAGCCATGATTGTTTCCTCGTTAGTTGATGGGGCTAGAATAATCCAACCCCATCATATTGTCAATAACTTTTTGCGTTATTTCGTTTTTGTTAAAAACCGAATAAGTCGCTAAGGTTGACCTTTTCTTCGTAATCCCAACCAATCGCCTCTGTGATGTTTGTCAGCGGTTTGACAAAATGCTTTTCGAACATCAGTCTTCTGTCAATAGCCGTGTTTGCATCAATCCCAAATTCATCCGGAAGCTTTTCTCCAGCAGGATAAGCAATGGTTTCCAGACCCCAGCGATTAGGCTGCTGTAGGTGTAGAATGGCGATCTTATCGCCGCTTTGGATCAAGTCCACACCATTGCGATTTGCTGCTCTATTGTGCGCCAGAGCGGCCTTCACATGGCCGACACAACCTTTTGTTGGGAACATATCAGCAGTTGCATTCTTCATCAGGTTATTAGCAGATGAAACCGACGCCAGTTCTCGATAATCGACTGAGTTGTACTCAGTTTCGACTTCAGAAAAATACCCCTTCAGAGAATCTTCTCCTTCTTGAAGCATGATTCTGATCGATTCTTTCAGAGCTTTCTGAACAAACGGTGGAGTCGAACTTCTCTGAGTTTCAAGACCCATGATCTTTGGCTTCGGCTTGATACTGCCGTCGTCATTGTATTGACGCTTACCTTCAGAACAATACACGTTCATGATATACCGTTTCTTACCAGTCCAAGCCGCCTTGTCGGCGATTACTTCCCTGTCCATGCTCATCTTCTGAGCATAAGCATTCATGTATTCAGCCAGTTCTTGATAAGACTTTTCAATGAACGGTTCGACCTTGGTCTTGAAGAACTTGTCCAGAAGATTGACGATGGCGTCTTTACCATACTCTTCTTCGGTGGTGCCCATCTTTTTCATCAAGAGTTCTACGACCTTACCAACACGAATATAGTTACTGTCTGTGTCAACATAAACCACATATTCATAATCGGTTGTTCCGCAGATCTGATTGAAATATTCATTAAGCTTTCTTTCAATCCATCGAATAGACAACTGACCGCTGATCGTGATAGCAGAAGCATTCCGGATATCGAATAGGCGGAAGTTCTCGTTACCCAACGCACCATACAAACTGTTCAGGTTTACCTTTCTTACCATCTGCTCTACGTTGTAGAACTTTTCTGCTGCTTCGGCTGCTTTGATAAGACGCTGCAATTGAAGAGGCGAGAAATGCATCAGCTCTTGCTCGGTATAATCGAAATACGATTCAACTGAGCCGAGTTTTGCGTTACTGTCGCCGGTTGCATTACCGATGACTTTCTTACACTTCGTAGCCAAGAAATTGGCCTTGAATTCGTTACCTTTCGCTTCTTTACGCTGGTAGAACATCTTCTCGATTTCAGCAGGAATGATGCCGTAGATGTCTTTACAATACATCATACCGTTTGCGGCACAAGACAAGTCTTTTCTGTCCCACTCAAACCTTTTATCGATCAATTCTTCGACGTTTGGAGCCATGAATGAGCCCCTGATCGTTTCCGGAGAAATGTTATACTGCATTATGAGATGTGGATACAAACTTGCCAAATCCACCGACGCCACCCAATCATGCATACCGAGAATAGGATCTTTTACATAAGCACCCTCATAGGGTGTCTTCTCTGAACGCTTATTCTCAGGAACAATGATGTTCTGACCCATCAGAGAACCGTAAATGATGCAATCCCAAGTAACGATAGGACTCATTACAGAACTGAAGTTCATCTTTGCATAATAAGACAGACTAAGAACCAGATCCATCAACCTCAAACGCTCGTCCAGTTTGATAAGTAGATCAACGTCGATGATGTTATAGTCGATGTAGGTCTGTGGATCTTTAAGAGCCAGTTCCCACAGCTTGCCTTCATATTCCAGCTTATTAGCGCCCAATTCAACCTTGGCGATGTAATCCAGCTTGTAAGATGGGCGAGTAACGAACGTGAACTTTCGGTAAAGAAGCATGTAGTCCAAAGACGCGACACCAGAAATCTTATAAGTGATCTGAGTATCACCAAACTGAGTTCTTGTTTCTTTCTTGGTTACTTTGCCCCATGGACTGAGACGATTCGGAGCAGTCTCACCGAAAAGCTTCTTTAGGCGATTTACAATATAAGGAATATCGAATCCCTCACTGTTCCAGCCCGATACAATCGCGGGGAATTTCTTCTGCCAGAAAGAAACATAATGAAGCATCATATCTCGTTCTGTTGAGAATTTCTGGTAGACGATTCTCTTAAGAACATCTTCAGGCATGGCCTTGTTGGCCTTGAACGATTCCCAGTTCCGGATAGAGAACACATAGAACTTATCATCAACAGAATCGTAATGAGTAATGGCATCGATTTCCCAATTACATATTTCGGGAAACGGGAAGCCGTCGGTAGCGTGTACCTCGATATCGACAAAAGCTATACGAATTTTGCTTTTTTCGTAATTTACTTTTTCTGAATAAGTCTCATGGAGATACTGAACATCATAATTCTGATTGCCTAATACTTCCATATTGACACTTGATGCGCTCTTAGACCAGTCTCTGGCTTCGCTGATGCTCTCAAACATCTTGGCCTTTACGTTTGCACCATAGATGTCTTTAAAGCCTGTAGGAGCGTTATCTTGCGTCTTATGATACAACGTAGGTTGAAATGGGACTTTGTCGAAATACTCGACGCCGTCTTTGATCAACCTTGTGCATACGTTATTGCCGATAGTGTCGGCAGAGATATAGAAATTCGACATCAAAAATTCTTCCAGATTTCAATAATACACAGAGCCTTGGATATCTGTGCTTTTGTTGCATAAGGAGCGGCGTCTTTCACCAGTCCCTCGTCAGCCATTGGAGCTAATAATGCCTGAGTTTTTTCTTCAAGTCCATCTTCTTTTAAGTATTGGACGTATTCTCTCGCCCGATCCATACTGACGGCGTATTTTCTGGCAACCATTTTCTGGTAAACCTTACTGACGATATCTTGAACAATTTCTTCATCGTCTGCTTTGCCGTCCCAATTCAGTCTTGGGCTTTGTCGAGCAACATTCAAATAATAATCGAACTGCATTTGGTCTGATATCGAACCGGTACCATATAACAGATTCAGTTGAGCGGCATGCATCAAAGTGGCGGTATCTTTGGCAAAATAAGAATTGATCAGATACTGCTGGTAATTGTCCATATACTCTGTGCTCAGTCGTCTCTTATCGGAGACTAATGCTTTCAGAGTTTCAGTGTATTCGTTTTTGGCCTTAGTCTTGTAAGACTCTGCGAATTTCTTCACAGAGTCCCAATCCTGAGACTTCCACGCGATTTCTTCTTCCGATAATTCGGATTCGCCAATCAGGAAATCTAATGACATGATTACTTCCAGTTAGTTTCGATCATTAATGTACACAGAAGAAGATCGATGTGGATTTCCAAGTTGGCAACTTGTTCCCAATACATCTGATTCTGTCCAATAGTGGTGATCACAGACGGAATACTAGCAGGATTCGCATGCTTATACAACTCTTCATACAGCTTTGTGATGAATGAAGGATAATCATGGACATATCGCCCAGAAAGCTTTCTGATATCTTTGAAGTTTTTGGCCTTCAGAGCATCAATAACTTCACCAATACCGGTGCCGCCAGTGATGACAGAAAGAATACCAGAATCGATCTTTTTGCTACCACGAGAGTAACGATCCATGGTGTTCGTGATCTTACGGATATCTGGGAAATTCTGTTTAACCAGAGCAGCCAGAACCCGAGGATCTTCAACAGCGATACCTTCGTTCTTGCAGATAGCATTACAACGAATGATTGCGGCTTTCATCATGTTCAGCTTATCGGCATCGGTAGGATTGCCGAATCGCACTACTTGACAACGAGATTTCAACGCATCGATGATACCGTCTTCGTTGTTGGCGGTCATGATAACAGAACAATTGCTCGAAAACGCTTCGATAAAGCTTCTCAAGTGAAGCTGACTGTCTTTCAGAGCCCGACGATCCATCTCGTCGAGAATAATGACCTTCTTTTTTCCTTCTCTTGACATACAAGAAGCGAATTGAGTAAGTTCGTTACGAACCACGTCCAGTTTGGCGTCGGAGCCATTCATAAAGAATACTTCGGCGTCCATGTCATTACACAGAGCACGAGCCACTGTGGTCTTTCCGGTTCCTGGTGAACGAGATACCAGAATCATGCTTGGGATATTTCCGGATGCGATGATACCTTCAAACATTTGCTTGTCAGCCGCCGGTAGAATACATTCCGAAATGGATTGTGGACGATATTTTTGTTCAAAAAGATGTTCAGTGCTGTTTACTGATAAAGCCATGTGGATATTCTCATTTCGTTTAAAGATGGGGCTAGTATATCAGCCCCGCCGACGGTGTCAATAACTTATTTGAATTCGCTACCCTTTTCCAATCCGATAATATGACTAGAAACAACGCCTTCGAATTGAACGGCACCCAGTTTCGAAACGCGAACGGTGAAATCAGATTTTTCCATTTTCAGATTCGCAACCGAAATATAGAAATTGAACTCATTACCGCCGTCGTAATCAGCAACTTCAACAGAGAAACTATTGGCCGCTGGATTCTTACGATCAACCGCGTCGATTACGATCTTTCCGTTTCGGCTCGTGATGCACAGTTCTGGCATACCCAGAGTCGCAGCAGCAGACTTGACCTGAACAAAATCTTCGTTTTTCAGAGAAAACACCAGATCGGCAGTAGGGAAATCGGCTACCTTTTTCGGATAGACAATAACGCTTGGATCTACCAGAGAGTATTTCACGGTTGATTTCTTATCGGAAATCGTTGCATGAATTTCACCTTCCTCAACTGTGATTTCAACTTCATCGTTGAACAGAGCCAGAACGTTTAGGAAACCGGCTACATCATACAGAGCCAGATCAGAATCAATAGTATCTGCAATCTTTGCTTCCGCGTAGATTGCGTTGTTCAGAGACTTGGTGTTGATGATTGAACCTTGACGCAGATAAACGGATGGGTTGATCTGAGAGAAAGTTTTCAGGATTGCTACGGTTGCTTTGGACAGTTTCATAATATACCTTCACTAATTTGGTTTGGCTGGAGTATAACACACCAGCCGGACATTGTATACAATTAATCGATTTTTTTGTAGTCGAGAGTTTCATTCAGGTCATAGATGACCATAATAGCTGAGTTCAGAAGAACAGCGTTTGTGTCGACGGTGCTGTCTTTGTTGACCACTCGATAACCCATAACAACACGATCCCCCATGGTGCCGTTTTCACGAGCGATATCGTTAATCTCTTTCAGAGATTCTTTGTATTTTTCGGAAATCATTTCATCCAAATGCTTGTACATGTGGAAACGGACTTCACGAGGATGGGATTTCATCTTTGCCTCAAATTCGGTTCCGCGAACCAAACGAGTCCACGCGGATCTGCATCGTGTGGTGCATTCCATGCTTTCGCTTTCGCCGACTTGCATGATGGATTTTGGGTCTACAGTGTTGAGAGTAAGCATTTTCTTCGTCTCGGTTTGTTAAGATGGGGCTAGTATAGGGTAAACACGTTCTCTTGTAAACCATTTTTTCTAACAACAGTCCAATGGTCAGTGCCCCCGTTTAGAACTTTCGATACATCTTTACCGAACTTCCGTTCCAAGTCCTTCATACTAACATAGTATTCATCGCCTGTCATGTGATTTATTAAAATATACACATCATAGGGAGCGTCGAAGTCTTTCAATAATTGATTTCTGAATGGCATAATATGGCCTCAATAAAAAGGCACCCGAAGGTGCCTACGATCAAACTAAGTGGCTGAATCGCCCTTTCTTTTCCATACGATACATCCGGTTGAACATGGTCGTATCGTGTTCTTCTCTATGGCTTATCAAAATACTGGTACATTTCAATTCAGACAGCACCTTATGGGTATTGGAAATAAATTCCCCGTCGCCAGCGCCATCAAAAACTTCATCCAGAACCAGCAGAGAAATTTCTGTCCCTGATACAATGGATGCAATGTCTCGCCATGTGAACAGCAGAGCCATGTCGATTCTGGCCTTTTCACCTTGGCTAAAAGATGAATACGAGAACTCTTCTCGTCCTCTGGATTTTATGATTTCGTTGAATTCTTGATCCAACGTAAACACGCAATCAGAGCCAAGCAGTTTCAGATACCGGTTAATGCTCTTGTTTATAGTGGGCATATACCGTTTCATGACAACAGCCTTAATGCCGGAATCTTTGAGCATGCTCAGAACTATTTTACGAGCATACATATCATCAAACAGATCGGTCTTTTCGTCCCGTAGGGATTCCATTTCAACCTTGAGTTCATCGGATCTGGTTGTGTCGATTTCGGTCATATTCTTAGCAGATTCAATTTTCTGCTCAGAAGCCAGCAGGGAAGATTGTTCCCTCTGAAGATCCATCTTTTTTCGGGTTATCTCAGAATTTATATTCTGGACAGCGATTTGAGAATCACGAAATTCTCTCATTAAATCTGTGTACTTCGCTTTTACTTCTTCGAGCGAAACAATCTTCTGATTACATCGATCAATTGCAGAATCAGTTTCGCCTTTTTTAACTTGGAGCCCATTTTTCTTCACTTCCAGTTGATTGATTTTATCGGTTGTACCGTCGACAATTCTTTTCTTATGGTTGTCTTCGATATACTGACCGCATACAGGACAATCCGAATGATCTTCAAAGAACGCAATTTCTTTCTGCTCTTTTCCGATCTGGGAATTGATAACAGCAATAGACGAATCAATTTTGCCGACGACAGTCCGGACTTCCGAAATCTTGCCATGGACTTTCATGATACCATCAGAGCACTTATTCAAATGATCGGTGTAATCAATACCCATAACGATTTCGGCGGCTTTAGAACCAAGTTCGGCGATTTCCATGTTGATATCGTCAATCGCTTTCTTATGTCTATTGGCGGTTTCTTCCATGGCTACCAGAAAGCTACCAGACATCTGCTTCTGCTTCTCAATATGAGACAAATGAGCCTCATATTCATTCCGGATACCGTTGATTTTCAATTCCAGCGAATCCATTTGAACCTTCATGGTTTTCAGAGTCGCTTTATTGATCTGATCCATTTTGGAATAAACCGAAAGGGACAAGATATCTTCGATCATCGCTCTTCTCTGGGCAGCGGTTAGCTGCATGAAAGGAAGATAACCGGCGGTGCCGAGGATCACCAATTGTTTCATCGTAGAAAGATTCAACTTTATTATTTCGGTTTCAAAGTACGACTGAAAATCTTTAACAGAAGCCAACTCTTCTACCGATTCACCATTCTTGGTAACTTCGAATATGTTCGGTTTCAATCCGCGCTTGATGTGGTAACTAAATTTGCCATCAGAAAACCACAATTCTACCAACATTTTTTTCTTATTGATGGAATTAATTAACTGCCCCTTTTTGATAGGGCGAAAACTTTTCCCAAACATGGCAAATGTTAATGCTTCCAATATTATAGAAGATTTACCACTACCATTTTTCCCAGTAATCAATATTTTCTTGTTGCCAGATAAATCGACCTCGATCGGCTTCGAGCCGATCGACATCAGATTGGATACTATAAGCTTTTCAAATGTTAATTTCATTCGCTACTCACGACTTCACTATAAAGACCAGAGATTATCTTCAGGACTCGCTCTTTGATTTCGTCGGATTCATCTAATCCAGAAACATATTCCCGCATGATTTCTAACGATCCAATAGTATCGCTCATTGAATCGGAACTGTCAATAGACAAATCTTGGGTATATTCAAATTTTAATTCGTGTACGATCTGTTCAAGAAAGTCTAATACCTTATCGATATTGGCCTTCTTGTTGATATCAGAATGACTCTTCTCGATAATAAGTTTAACAGTCTTATTTTCGTACCGTTCTTTTAGATCTTTTTCTGTATATTTCCAAGTATCGGCATCGAAATATACTTTATGATGGTATGTTATCGGATTCTGATGGAAAGTAGCTTCACCCGAAACTGGATCGTGGTACCAAAATCCCCTAGAATCGTCGGCATCACCCAAGGTAAAACCAAGAGGGGTGCCGACATATTGAACATTACCATAGCTAGATATACAGTGATAGTGGCCTGAGAAAACACGGCTGTACTTCTCCAAAAATTCTGGATCTTCTCCGTCGGCTTTTAGTCCAGGATAGTAATAGAAATTACCACCCAGTTCAAAATGCCCCACACAAAATTCGCTTTTGCTGTTTTTTATAAAATTGCGAATTTCTTCTTCGTTTGTTGGAACTATCCACGGACAAATATCATACGACGATAACCCAACTTGAACGGTTTGGATTTTGTCAACAACAGTAAATCCACGAACCCCTCCGAGGACTTCTCTTGGTGTGCTTATCTCAACACTCTTGAGTAACGGAATATCATGGTTTCCTACCAAAACATACGTCATATCAAAGGTATCTTGAAAAAGAGGGATTATCCTCTCTCTTACATACTTCAACGTTTTCTGAGTAACGTGTTTTCGTACGTCGAAAAAATCACCAGCCTGAATACAGATAGTCACACCATCGGCTTTACACTTATCTGTGAACCATTTAAGAGTCTGGTATATGTTTTCATGAGTCCACTCATCATCACCTTTCGATCCGACGTGAAGATCACCCAACAACGCAACTAAATCAGACATTTCTGTTCTTCCCTCTACCTTCAACAAAACCTTCTGGAACATCATCACCAATTCTAATGATGCGCTTTTTTCCGGAAGTTGGATGGTGATACCACTTACCCTTTCCGGTTGGTCGACCTTCCACCCACCCATCTGGTCTCTCAGCAAGAACCTTAAATTTAAGGGTGACTGGATCGTAATAATGCTTCATGCCTTTTTGAAGATTAACATAGGTTCGCTTCTTCCATTCAGATCTAGGCTTCGCGTATCTGCCATCAACCCAACCGTTTGGCTTCTCGACCAACAATTTATTCGTCTTTGTAACAGGATCATGGTACCAATGTTTTTCTCTTTTTGGTCGTTTTAGTCCCTTTGTTCTACGAACAACACCGGCCTTTCTTCCAACAACATACCCATCCGGACATTCCTTAGAAAATTTACATTCCCCAGTATCTGGATTGTGATACCACTTTCTCCCAATATTGGCAATCCTTCCTTTAACGAATCCATCTGGACACGAATCAGACATGATACTTTCGCCCGTAATTGGGTTGTGGTAGTGATTATATCCAACCATATGATCAACCTTACCGTAGTTTGGGTGATCATCGCCTCTAACGCCATTACCAAAAAACCCGTTGATCGTGGCATACGCCATGTTAACAAAT
Source organism: Oplegnathus fasciatus (assembly GCA_003416845.1). Classification (NCBI taxonomy): domain Eukaryota; kingdom Metazoa; phylum Chordata; class Actinopteri; order Centrarchiformes; family Oplegnathidae; genus Oplegnathus; species Oplegnathus fasciatus. Next base: position 172,385 of record NTHP01000836.1, on the reverse strand, counting down.
TTTTCGGATCTCACAACATCATTCTTAACATGATAACAATATTCAGCGAAGACGGCATCCTTTCTATTAATGAATCCGTCTTCTATGATTATCGTATCAAAAAGTTCTGGGTTATCTTTGATTTCCTTATCCCAAACGGCTTTGTATTTTTTGGATAATACAGTTCCACGATAACCCTTCTCGACAACCCTTTTTACAGACGACGATCCTATATAATACGGAGGAAGCTTGTCGCCGGAATAAATCGTCAAATACACGCAGTAATCGTTCATACAACACCATAAGTAGGGGCATTACGCCCCTTCAGAACCCAGAGTTTCTTTAGCAACCTCAACCAATCGCTCGATTGATGTTTTATACAGAGCACGAAGCTCAACGTCTGTAGCAGGACGTCTGATAATCTTTCTAATTTTTCCAATGGCGTAACAATAGCCATCTTCGTTCATTTCCAGTAGACACATTTCAGCATGCTTTTGAAGTCTAGTCAGTTCTCTGCTATTCTTCTTTATAATTCGATCGGCTTGTCGCTTGGCTTCTTGTGCGATAAGCTCATCTCTGGCCGCTTTTTCTTCTGGAGTTAAATCGTCGCCCATGTTACAACTACCTTTCCGTCGTCTATAACCATTTCGATTTCACCGTCGGAAACTTCCAACGAATCATCCCTTACATTCAAAGGATCTATCGAAACTGGTACACATTGTTCTAAAAGATTGATCTTTACCCAATAGTGAATAAGATCGACCTCACCGTTTATTTCTTCGAGAATATCTCTTAGATTATACTCAAAAATCGTTTCCATATATTACACCAAGACCTCTTAACGGAATTTCTTCCTCAGAGACCTCCACATCTTTGACTATCTCAGCCGCCGGTTTCTTAATTTTAGCGACTTCATACTCATGAATTTTGTTGACCATATCCTGATAAAAAATAGGATCAACCATTGCAGACATTTCTTCATCAGTATGATCAAACACTTCATTAATGAAATATTTGTACTTTGTAGCGTTGTTCTTTTTCTCTTTTTTGATTCTTTCTTGAAAAGCGGAAAAGGCAACTGTTGTTAGATAAGAATGTGGTTTGCAATACAGTTCGGTGTTGAAATTCTTGATGGAGCGAACACAAGCAACGATAGCATCCCCTATCATCTGTTCCTTCCACTCCGGAGTATAACCAGCGAAATTCCATCTTCTGGTTAAATTTGTAGCAATTGCCATTATGCCTTCGCCTATTTCATCGGATAAGAGGATGTTGGGATTCTCTTTTTCCAATGCTTGCCACTTTTTTATGGCTTCGTAAAGACTAGCATCATTGACATAATGCGTGGTTGATTTATTCATTACCAAATACCCCTGTTTTTATATATTATACATCAAAACAGGGGTATTATAAACACTTAGCTCTTTTTAGCTTTCTTCTCTCGATACGATTCGAGCCAAACCTTTGAATCATAAAGAGTTTTTGGATCATTCGGATCTAATGTGGACGCTTTGACGCCGACGGCTGTCTCACAATAATAATAGAACGCACGTCGTTCTTTCGAGTTCATCCCCAGAATTGAGGAAATTCCCCGTTTTGTCCAGTTGAATTTCGAAGATTCTTTCTTCTCATGTTCAACAACAATCATGTTCGATTTATCGATGATCGCATCCGGCATGTATCGATTTTTCAGATATTGCGCCGCTCTGTCATCAGGGACAAACAGCCTGATCGGTCTGATAGAGTTAACGTCTCGGATATTACCGCGAGTGCATAACTGAAATACTGGTTCAAGATATTTCGATACCAAAAACGCATCAATCAGAGCAGTTTCATCCAGACCCAAAACACCGGCCAAATCTTTCAGAATTGGGATCTGCCATGGCAGCGGGTTATAGCTGAACATAGCGACTGTGTCAGTGTAAGAAGTATACCGGTTCAAACCATGAGGATTATACTGAACTTGGATACCGTCCATAGAAACCCTGTAGTTGTTAATCGTGTACAGATAGTCATTACCCAACAGAGTATTGATTTTTTCCATCATCACATTATAAACAGTGCCGTTAGACGTCATCTGATCGGCCACATATCGAGACCACATTCGATTTGTCATAACGTTGATGGTTACCCGTCCGGTGTTCGGATACTGTCGGAACATGATCTTATCTGTCAGAGGACTCCGACGGAAATCCCACTTATTCACATTCTTCAGAATATATCCGGTGAAAGTTTCAACGAAATTGGCACATGAAATTGTTACACTCTTGAAGCTTTCCCAATCGTTCATCGAAAAGTCTTCAATGAAGATAACACTACTTCCTTCATCGTTAAAAGTCATCCGAACCGGCGTCCCTCGCAGCAACCCGCGATATACTGGAAGAAGACTCTCGGATACAACATCCAAACGTTTGCGACCATCTACGGCGATATCATGAAGCTTGTCTCGAACATCGTCTCTGAGTTTCAGATTATAGATAGTATTCTTCTTACCATCAATATCTTCACAGTACTGCAATACCTTGTAGGAATTGTGAGTGAATTTCATAGACCTCATGGTCACGAATTCAGGAACTTCGTCGATGAACAGATTGTATTCGCTCATAGACGAATAAGAGTCCATTTCCATAATACCCATATGTGTAGTGAAAATGACCCGATTCTCGGCGGCTACCGCGTCTTTCATGGCAGATGTTACAGACTGACTGCGGTCTTTGTTGTCTGAGTCAATGATAATAGCCCCAGTTCCCCCAGACTCTACGTAGAACTCATAGGACTGCCTTGATAGCGTTTTGGAAATAGAAGATATGATGAACTTCTCTGTGCTCGTTTTAACATGGTTAATGATGGCAGTGGTTTTACCAGCCGCCGGTGGCGCTATCAAAATATCAACGATCATATCTATATCTCAGTTCAGGGCATTCCGGCAAGGAATCGATCTAGGGCATAATACCCACCAATTTTCAGATCGTCAATAAAAACTTGAGGAACGTTAATCGGATGACCTTTTTCCCAGCCCATGCGGTTCATAATATCCAATGTTACCGCTTCATCCCTGATAAATCTACCCCTTTCGATACCAGTAATTACCGAATGGAATGTATATTTTAAATTCTTTTTTTCTAATAAATTAATTACCCTTCGGCAATTAGGGCATGCCATGATATCGGGAGAAAACCCATAGACCTCAATTTTCATGTTTTTGCGTTATTCCGTTTTTTGAAAATAATAAAAAAGCCGACGGTGGATTATACCACAGTCGGCTCGGGTTATAAACTACATGTTTTTTGAACGCTTGATCATCTCTGTAAACTTGCCAGCAGGAAACGGCCTATTTGCTGGTGCTCCAAGATAACCAGATACTCTTTTTATAACGGTCATCTGATCCGGAGATGCGTTTCCACACACTCCACAAGTATACTGATGATCCACTATGGGCATATCGCCGGTGAATCCGCACGAATGACACCGATCAACAGGAGTGTTGATGGCATAATACGGGGTTCTCTTCAAAGCAAAATCGATAATCGATTCAAGCGCCGGAAGGTTGTTTCTAAGAACGGGGAGTTCTCCGTAGCTTATGAATCCGCCTCTGGCGTGTCTTGGGAAGTCTTTTTCGATTTCGATCTTTTCCAGAGGATTGACTTTTGCTCGAACATCTACGTTAAAGGCATTCTGGACATATCCCTTATCTGTTATGTTGGGGATAATACCGAATATCTTGGCATCGAGTTCTGCAAACTTACCACAAAGCGATTCTGCCGGAGTCCCGTAAACCGTATAGCCGATTTTCTCGTCTTCTTTCCACTCGTCGGTATACTTTTTAAGTCTTTCGACGATCTTGATAGCGAACGAATGAGATTTTACGCTTTCGTGGTGACCAAGTCCATACATGGCAACGCAAGCGTCATACAGACCAATATACCCAAGGCTTATAGATGCTCTATTGTTGGCAAAGAATCGGTCAAAAATGAATTCTTCTGGGCTCTCTGCACGAATACCAAAGGCACCCTCCAGATAAAGGATAGGAGCAGCTTTTGCTTGAATTCCTTTACAAGTTTCTATTCTTGTATCAAGGGCTTCCTTAGCCAGCATCACAGCTTCGTCCAAGTATTCCCAGAACAGTTCTTCCTTAGATCTGCCGTCAGTAGACCATAGAGTCGCCTTCAGAGCACATCTAGGGATATTGACAGTCACAGCACCCAGATTATTTCTACCCTCATATGGGGTTTCGTGAGGGGCTAGGAACGCCCGGCACCCCATGGGAGACGGATCTCCGCCGGTGAACTCGGTCAATCTATCAACGGATAAATGGTCTGGGTACATTCTTTTGCTGGTACATTCGACGGCCAGTTGCTTGATGTCGTAATTAGGGGAATCTG
>NTHP01000836.1:123748-138013 GCA_003416845.1 Oplegnathus fasciatus | reverse complement strand
TATCCATTTCAGGCATCACTGGATACCCTCTATCTTGCCATGTTTGACTAAAGGCGTGATAGTCACGAGCACCAGCCCAAATAGCACACAGTTCTTTTAGAGTGAAATGTTCCATGGTTTACCTTTGTTTGGAGGCTGCTATAGGAATTGCACCTATCTTTCTGGGTTTGCAATCCAGCACATTAGCTTCTCTGTCAAGCAGCCGTATTTGGCAGGCTCGCCCAGCAACGATCTGGGAACGGCAATTTTGGAGACTGCTGTTTTGCCAATTAAACTACGAACCTATTTGTTTGGCGAGCTACTGCTGGGTATGATCCAGAATCCCCGAGTCATGACTCTCGGCGCATTACCTTACGGTTTCTTATGCTAGTAACTCATTGTGTGGCGGAGGGAGGGAGAGTCGAACTCCCAAGGCGCTTTCGCACTCGTCTCATTTCAAGTGAGGTTCAGTCGCCAATCTGATTGCCCCTCCGTGTTTCGTATAGTTTTATATAGTCTTTACCAAACAGAACAACGATATCAGGATTGCTTTTTATTTTGGATTCCCACTGATCGCTCGAATACCCTTTTAATTCAACAATCTTCCCATCTACAATAAAATCTGGATGGTAGTTTCTAATCTTGCCTTCAAATTCATATTGCCGAATTTCGGCACATCTGGATATTGGTATTCCATGATCTATATGATATATGATAAAAGCAAGTTCGTATGAAGAATCACACCAGAATCCTTTATACCAGCCCTTCTTGCCTCTCCCAGAGCCCCGTCGATACCCACCGTTGTTTTTCTTGGCAGCGACTGAAATTTTACGCTTCCGTTCAATTTCTTTCTCCGGAGTAGAAGCCCTACCATAAAGCTTGTCTGATTTCTTCATCGCATCCGAAATGACTTTTCCGTATTCCGGCGGCATTGTCATCCCTTTATTCCAAGCAATAGATCCTTTCTTTTTACCAGCCAAAGGCGATCTAGGGTATGGGTTCCTAGATGGATTATCCTTACAAAAACGATAATGTACCCCTCTACCCCCACTGTTTTTAAATTCTTTTTGACAAAATTCGCATTGTATAGTCATCGCACAACTCTCAATTAAAAGTGATACGTATGACAACCTCACCAATATGGTATCGGTATCTACCGATTTACGAGATCATATGTTAGGATGCCTAAATGCTTCGTGTCTATACGTATCAACATTTAGGACTTTGTGGACTAGCGGCGACGATCGGATTTGAACCGATGACCAACGTCTTAACAGGACAGAAAAGATTGCTGTTCGTATTCCTGACGGAATTCTTTCTTTCGTTGCTCTACCAGACTGAGCTACGTCGCCATAATTTGGAGCGGGTACTGAGAATCGGACTCAGATAGTCTGCTTGGAAGGCAGATGCATTACCACTATGCTATACCCGCAAATACGTAGTATGCTGACGTTACACTAACACCGCCGCTGGCGGCTCCGGAATTTAACCGGTTCCTCTACGTCAATTTGGTGCTGGCTGTGTGACTCGAACACACGTAGGTTTCCCGAGGCATTACAAAAGCCTTGCAATTGCCACTATGCGAAGCCAGCAGTGAATGTTTATTGCTCCAAATTCTGGATTCGAACCAGAGACACCATGATTAACAGTCATGTGCTCTACCAACTGAGCTAATTTGGAACAATAAACACTTTAGGGCGGCGAACCGCCCCCAGTATTATTATTTAGCGGCCACTGTGGACTGCTGAATAATTGGTTGAGAGTATCTTGCAACTTCAACACGGTTTTCGCTTTCTTTGTTCAGCATTGCTTTCAGATCGGTAACAGACTGGGTCAAGAAAGAGATTTCTTTGTTCAGTGAACCGATGTCAGCTTTGAACTGAGCAGTTTCAACAGAATGCTTGGCTTCCATAGTGGAACGCTCAACAGAGAATGCACTCTTCATCTGTGAAGTCACAATAGCAACTTCTTTTGAAACGGCTTTGGCAGTCGCGTCTTTAGCCAGAGACAATTCTTCACGAATGGAAGAAATTTCTGCTTCGGTGACAACCGCATACCCGCGAGATTTCATCAGCTTGGCCAGAACCAGATCTTCGTTTTCTTTGACCTGAAGGTCAAGTTCAACTTTCTGATTACGAACGCGCAGCTTGGTTTCTTCTTCGATAGCATCAAGCTTAGCTTGGCTTTCTTCAATGGATTCCACCATGGCTGGCAATACATTCGCCAGATTCTTCAATTCTTCCACTGTCTTATTCAGAGCAACGGTAGAAGTAGTCAGAGTCTTTGCAGACTTCTCGATTGCGGTGGTTACTTTTTTAACTTCAGACATTTTATACGACCTATACGAATTTATTTAATTTAAAAACATTTTTTTTAATAAAAGCACCGACGGCAGCGAAGTCAATGGGCATCACCCCAATTTTAACGATCTACTTGCTTTGGTTATTACCGTAGTCCGATGAACCCCAACAAATGGGAGACCACACGGTGTTAATATTAATTTAGGTGACTCGACAGGACTCCAACCTGCAACGCCGAAATCATAAGAAACCAGCCATTTCGCGATTAAAAGTACGAGTCAAATCTTTTCGCCTGTGGGGGCGGTCTGGAGTTCAGTGCTTATCCCACGCGACGGCAGTAGCAAACAGATTCGCATAAGACATCCTTGCTAAAGGGACGAATGGTAATGTAACCCACACCACCAAAGAGAGTAATTCCAACTGTAACTACTAATGGCCTATTGATTACCAATAGGAGAAAGCTCAATTCTAACGCTGTGAGCAACGTTGCACCCGATCCGGAACGAGTTCCTTAGCAGACGATGCACCCTCGATAGCTTCTATCTAGTCCACGTTACGAGGGTTGCCAATTTTCAGGCGGCCTATACGGCAATCATTTAATAGTATGAATTGCTGATTACGAATCTTAATTCAAACATATTTCTATGTTTGTATGAATACTCTCGAAAGAACATTCATACAAAAACAGAAGTCAAAGTGTGGAAATCCTTTTCCAATTGCGCTCCTTTCACCACTTCTGTTTACCAACTTAATGTAATACATCCAGTATTTTTACTCGTCATCCTTGACGAACGCCATCCTAGCGATATAAACATTTAAGTCAATCAGTTTACAGGATACCATTTTTGCTTTCATGCCTTATGAAGATATATGGGTTGCTGTTGGTATCCTTCACTGAATTACAGAGTGCAATTTCGTCGTTTTCATTTGAGTGAAAAATTGAAATAAGTTGCTGTAAGCACTCTTGTATACAAGTATAACACAGTATGTCGTACTTGTAAACACTTTTAATATACCGACGATGATCTTCTTTTAAGTGGCAAAAGATTATAGCGCGTGTCCAGAAGTCGGATCGTTGGTATATTATTTATGGCCTCCGTGGAGAGAGTTGAACTCCCAACCAATACCTTAGAAGGGTACTGCTCTATCCTATTGAGCTACACGGAGAATTTGGTGGGTCCTCTGGGGTATGATCCCAGATCTTCAGAATTATGAGTTCTGTGTTTGGCCAATTAAACTAAAGACCCATCGACAACTTAAATAATCACACTAACCCGTCGGTAACTCTACCGAATCATTTCCACTTGGCCGCGAACTTCAGTAAAGAGCTGAATATGGCATGCCATGAGTGGGTCGAAACAGTGGTTCAACCGACGGGGGTGCTTCCTTAGTTAACCACTATACGCTTCCTAAGAAATGTATACCCCTATACAAAATCTGGAAGGGGGTTCGTAATGTGATTATTTAAGTTGTAAGGCGCTTGCAGGGGAATCGAACCCCTATTATATCTAAGAGACTAGGCCGATGATATCCTAGTGTTCTGGGAGCTACCCGTCGGTGACAACACTATCATCGATATATGTCCAACGCAAGCGTTAAAATCAGCGATACCCCGAGAGGGGAAATCATGACAAACCCGTTTGGGTACCGCCGATGAATATATAGTACCACAGTTTTTAACGACCGTAAACTATTTTATTCCCACTCAGTATTGAGTGGTTCCACTATTATACTATGCCCAACCAGAGGAGTTTTCAGAGAAATCATACCCTCTGGAATCTCAGCATCACCGGCGTCGTATGACAGTGTTACATGGGGATCATAAGTGGGAAACCCATGCTTTCCCCCAAGGGAAATATAGTACTTGTGCCTTCTCGTCATATCAGGGGAATTGAATCTAGCAACCACGATATGTTTACCTTGGTGATCAATCCATTTCTCCAACCATATTTCTTCATACGCAAGATCGACGACGGTATTTCCAGTTCTGAATTCTATCTCGAAAGGAGTTTCAGAGTAAAGGATAGTGCTGTGTAGTTTCTTTCTTGGTACCGGATTGGCTATGTTGTATAGCTTTGTTATCCGACGAAGTTCGTTCTGGCTTGCAAGTGAGAGGCCGACGGAGACATAAACCCCGTCGGCTGTTGTATTATTCAACAACTTCTTCGGCTTCAACAACTTCGATTTCTTCAGCGATAGGAGCCAGTTCTTCTTGAGCAGGCACTTCAACAGAGAAATGGGCTTCGATGAATTCGGCGATCTGTTCCAGAGTAACATTGCCTTCTTCGTCGCCATGAACGCCAGCAGCGTTTACGATGCGTTGCAGAACTGCGCTCATTTCTTTCAGTTGAACTTCTTGGCCTTGCAGGGCTTCTTGCAGATCGAACACGCGAACTTTCAGGGTGTTGACTGCGGCTTGTGCTTGTTGGAGTTGCTGTTCCATTTAATTTACCTTCAAAATATTCAAAACTTTGGTTTTTAGTTGTTCCAGAGTGCCGTCGTTGATGATTACCGATTCACCTTCCAGTTTTGGAAGTCCGAGTTCGGTGATATGGCTATCTTCAACGCAGTCCATTTCAGGACGTTCTACGTGGATAATCTTTGCACCGAGTTCTCGGAATACCAGAATCTCGTGGACTTGTCGGCAGTCCGTAATGATGAGATCATTGTAGCACATGATTCCTTGCAAGTAAACACTTATTGCGGGTCTGACCCAAATCAATTTGTCTACATGAACACCGACGTCTGTTCCGAAGACCTGCATCATCTTACGAATAGTCCATGTACCGGTATGAGCATTACAGACTTCGTCGATTCGTTTTTCAAAAACACTCCGACGGCAATCATACATAGAGAAATCGTAGTCGCAATCGATAAGATCATGTATAGCATACTTGAAAATATTCGCGACTTCGGAGTTTTCCAACTCAAGATCCATGTCACGATCGACACCATTCCCATGGAAATCCTCTACCCCCAGATCTATTTCTTGGCAAGCAGCGTTCCCAAGAGATTCTTTGATGGGATCGGCCAATTGGTATACATCGGCCTCAAGGGCGCGTTCGATAATACCGGCGACGGTGTCTTTACCCCGTCGCTTTTTTCCTACAATCACATATAACATAAGAATACCTCGTTTTTGGGTATTCTATATCATCTCAGTGCTGGGTGTAAACTAATTATTTCGTTTTTCGCTTTTTCTGAATTTGCGAATTTCGGTTTTATGATTCGACCACCGACTTCAACCTCGAAATATTTATACTGGAAAGAAACCTCACATACCATAGCCATGTTCCCTTCTTCCAGATAAGAGAAGTCCAATGGACCGACGGAATAGGGGAACGCCTCGTAGTATCTGAACGAGCACACCACATCCCTCTTCATGTTATCGAGGATGTTTATGGTTATGAACGGTGGAAGGTCTTCGGGCTCTGAGCATTCATTGTCGATGTAGTCGACGGTTGAAAGCATCCACTCGTAAATTTCCAAATACGAATCCAGCTGCTCGTCAATCAGTATACGGACGTGAAGGGGGTCGAATGTAACACCAGATCCGGAAACAGAAGTCTGCATCATAGGATTCAAAGAAACATGAGCCACAGCTACGTTAACTCCTGGTAAACTAGCTTCCTGAGAACTCAAGACAAACGATTTCTCGCCTGTCTTGGTAGGAATATCTAGTCGCCAGTTCGTCTTATGGGCAGCATTTGTTATTTGATGTTGGGACATTTTATTTTCCTAAAAAATAAATTTAATTAAATTACCGACTATCTAATAATCGAACTTCCCTTGTTGAAGCTGGTCTGGTAATGGCTATTATCGAAATGGAAAGGAGAACCGTAGTTATTGGTATTGTTCGTGTTGTTGTTTACGGTGGTTCCACCAATCAACGTAGACGAAGAACCGGATTGTCCATTAGCTGCTCTTTCGAGTTCTTTAGTTTTGATCGTGTTAGCTTGAGCATCCAAAGNGCGGTAGGCGATTCGAGATTCTGGATAGAGTTGTCTTGAATTTGCTGAGCAGTGTTGGCATCTCCCTCCGTTAACATATCAACAGCAGCATCAACAGCGGTATACATATCATAAGCGGTCATCGCCCCACCTATGATCAAACCGGCGGGACCGAGCAATGCAAGCGGTGCCTTCTTAAGCACACCTTTTACAAGCTTACCGCCGAACATCTTGGCGATTTTTTCACCTTTCTCTTTCACAAACCCAGGTACTTTCGGGAACGCGGATTTCTTTGCGGGAGTAGGTCTTGGCTGCGGCGAAGGTGGTCTATTCGGACGAGCACGATTTGGGTTTCTCCTTTGCTCTTCCATTATCTCTCTGGTGGTTTTGTTCCTTGGATTGGTGTTGTTGTTAGCAGGGGGTGTAGGTGCTGGAGGCTGTGTACTTCCACCGCTGAAAGTAGGGAGCTTGCTCTTAACATCGGCGACTTTACCGGCCAACCAACCGGCACCGGCGGTAGCGGCTGCACTGGCAGCTCCTAATGCGGCTTTACCTCCACCAATAACAGCAGCTACGCCTTTAAGACCCATGGTCATAGCCANAGCATTTGTTATTTGATGTTGGGACATTTTATTTTCCTAAAAAATAAATTTAATTAAATTACCGACTATCTAATAATCGAACTTCCCTTGTTGAAGCTGGTCTGGTAATGGCTATTATCGAAATGGAAAGGAGAACCGTAGTTATTGGTATTGTTCGTGTTGTTGTTTACGGTGGTTCCACCAATCAACGTAGACGAAGAACCGGATTGTCCATTAGCTGCTCTTTCGAGTTCTTTAGTTTTGATCGTGTTAGCTTGAGCATCCAAAGATACAGCCTTTCCAAGATCATTACCGGCGGTAGGCGATTCGAGATTCTGGATAGAGTTGTCTTGAATTTGCTGAGCAGTGTTGGCATCTCCCTCCGTTAACATATCAACAGCAGCATCAACAGCGGTATACATATCATAAGCGGTCATCGCCCCACCTATGATCAAACCGGCGGGACCGAGCAATGCAAGCGGTGCCTTCTTAAGCANTGTTAGCAGGGGGTGTAGGTGCTGGAGGCTGTGTACTTCCACCGCTGAAAGTAGGGAGCTTGCTCTTAACATCGGCGACTTTACCGGCCAACCAACCGGCACCGGCGGTAGCGGCTGCACTGGCAGCTCCTAATGCGGCTTTACCTCCACCAATAACAGCAGCTACGCCTTTAAGACCCATGGTCATAGCCATTCTTATGACGCCACCTAGCTTCATAAAAGCACCAAGCATAAGCATTTTAAGGGCGTTGACCCATGCTGGATTCTTGGCGGCGGTTACCAGTTTGTCCAAGGATTTTTTCATCGCTTCTGTAGCGGCTGCTGATTTCTCGGTTACTTTGTCTCTTACCTTCTGGAACTTCTCAGATCTGGCCGCTCTTGCTGCATCTTGTGCAGATTTTTTGGCCTTTTCTTGTTGATGCATTTGAACCGGAGAGTCTTCGGCTTTTCTGAGCTTGGCTTCTTCCTCCTTAACCATACGGTCTCGTTGGATTTCTTTTCGCTCGTTAGCACTCCTTCTAATGCGTCTCCAGCCGCCTTTTATCTGCTTGGATACCGGCACATCGGTTAACTTCTCAGCAGCTGCTCCTACGCCTCTATGGGCGGCTAAGAGTGCTCTGGAACCGATGGATATCTTTCCTTGCGATCTCTTTTCGGCAATTCGACCTTGAATACCAAGTCCAATTCTCTGGAATTTAGATCTTCCGTAATTGACTTTCGTTTCGGCTATGTCCCTGAATTCTTTGTTGGTCTTTCTCTTGGCAAGAATCTTTTCTTTTTGCTTCTGAGGTAATGCATCGAATTCAGCTTGTGCGGCTTCTGCTTGGGCTTTCTTGCGCTTTTCGGCTAAGTCCTTTTCTCTCTTAGCGTGTTCTTTGTAAGCGTCTTCTTCGGTCTTTCTGCGCTTCTGCTCTCGCTTGATGGATTCCTTCTCGCGCTTTTCTTTTTCAGCATAAGCGTCGTTTTCGAGTTTCCTTTTAGCAATTTCTCGCTTTTCGTTTTCTTTATGAGCGTCGTCTTCAGCTTTGCGCTTTTCGAGTTCACGCTTTATCCGAAGTTTCTCTTCAGCTTTTTCTCTTTTTTCCTTTTCCCGATAAGCATCAAACTCGGCTTTCTTGAGTTCTCTTTCGAGTTTTAGCTTTTCCTTATCAGGATCGGCTGGTTTGCCGGTTCCACCAGAACCACCTTTGCCACTACCTTTTCCAGCACCAGAACCAGATCTACCACTTGGGGTATAGTTCTTCTGCATGGTTTTAAGCTGCTTCTTGAACTCCTTTTCAAGGTCTTTGGACAAGGTGGCTATACTAGATGCTGCTTTGGATGATGCTGAAATGCTCTTCGTGAGAACCTTGTATTCGGCGAGCATGGCATCGCTTTGCTCAACCAATTTCTTGGTTCTGTTGTTTAATTTTTTAGTTTCCCGATTTAATTCAGCGCGTATTTCGTCGGGTGTCTTTTTTGGCTCTGCCATGTTCATTATTCCTCAATACAAAAAAGGGAGCCATTAGCTCCCTTGTTGTTCTGCTGCCAGCCGATTCTTCTTCTCAATGCGAGTCATGATCAGCTTAACGTAAATCTGTCTCTCGAAAGGTGACATATCTTCCAGTTCAGTCAAAGTGACGTACTTTTGTTCGAGTAGCCATGTATTGACATTATAGAACTCGAATAGATCTTCACTCAGGAGACTTACATAAAAAAATCACCAAGCCCTCTGAGAGTGAGGATTTCCTCGTAGCCGCACTTGGAGCATTTAAGAGGGAAGGATACGCGAACGGTGGGGATGCTACTAACGTAATCAAGAAGTTTTTCATATGAAATTTCATCAAGGAAATCGATTACTTCGTGCAATTCTTCTTCTGAAATATCTTCGCCATTTTTAAATACTTCTGAACCAGTGTCGACTGTATCGATACAGCGGATAGCCAGATCAAAAATATCAACCTCTTCGCCAGAAAAATACTCACGCTCTACCAGATTAGGGAGACGCATAGTGAGGATCAGACCATTGCTGAGAGTGATTTTGTTATCTGGGATTTCGTCTGTGGTGACTGTATCCAGATTGATATTAGCGTTGATCAGTTCACCGCATTCTGTCCCTTCGTCATCAACCTCGTTCGAGCAACGATACTGAACAGGTATGTTTGAATTACCTTTGGACAGCTTGAACAGTGCAATGAAAATCATCTCGATATCAAGGCTACACAGTTTCAGAACATCTACTCCCTCGGTGAGGATACAAGACCTAATCACTTGGAGTGTCTGAAAATCTTGAGATGTGTTTGATGTGTTCGCAAGCATAAGGACTTTGAGTTCTTTGACTGCCATGGAGCGAACTAGAATTTTCTGGCCTGACGATAGAGTAACCTCAGTCTTGGGCAAACCAGACGTAACGAAATCTATAAGTGAATTATTTTTCATAGTGAAAATCTTTGTGTGTTCTGTAGTTGTATTTAGTATATCACAAGAACAAGTTTTTATAAACAAAATAAGAAAATTTATAGTGCTACGACCGAAGGTCGTTCTTTAGAAAATTGTAATAACTCTCTAAATATATTATTTAGAAACTAATTACCAAATCTACATTAGAAAAATTGATTTATATCAATAAAAATCAAAGAACGACCTTCGGTCGTAGCTTTTCTAGTTTACTACTTCATATTTTCGTGTTATAGTATCCACGTTCTGTTAGTTATGTAGTCAAGTCAATCGAAGTTAAGAGGCCATCATCAAGATCCAGAGACATNATGGTTTTAAGCTGCTTCTTGAACTCCTTTTCGAGGTCTTTGGAAAGGGTGGCTATACTAGATGCTGCTTTGGATGATGCTGAAATGCTCTTCGTGAGAACCTTGTATTCGGCGAGCATGGCATCGCTTTGCTCAACCAATTTCTTGGTTCTGTTGTTCAATTTTTTAGTTTCCCGATTTAATTCATTGCGTATTTCGTCGGGCGTTTTTTTAGGCTCTGCCATGTTCATTATTCCTCAATACAAAAAAAGGGAGCCATTAGCTCCCTTGTTGTTCTGCTGCCAGCCGATTCTTCTTCTCAATTCTAGTCATGATTAATTTGATGTATATCTGCCTTTCCATTGGACTCATCCCCTCAAGCTCGGTCAACGTAACGTACTGCTGCTCAAGTAGCCAAGTGTTGACATTGTAGAACTCGAAAAGGTCTTCACCCAAGAGGCTTACATAAAAAAATCGCCGAGACCCCTAAGAGTGAGGATTTCCTCGTAGCCACACTTGGAGCATTTAAGAGGGAAGGATACACGAACGGTAGGGATGCTACTAACGTAATCGAGAAGTTTTTCATACGATTCCTCGGTAAGGAAATCTATTACTTCGTGCAATTCTTCTTCTGAAATGTCTTCGCCATTTTTGAATACTTCGGAACCAGTGTCTACAGTATCAATACAGCGAATAGCCAGATCGAAAATATCCACTTCTTGGTCGGAAAAATACTCACGCTCTACGAGGTTAGGGAGACGCATAGTGAGGATCAGACCATTGCTGAGAGTGATTTTGTTGTCTGGGATTTCGTCTGTGGTGACTGTATCAAGATTGATATTAGCGTTGATCAGTTCACCGCATTCTGTCCCTTCGTCATCAACCTCGTTCGAGCAACGATACTGAACCGGAATATTACTATTTCCCTTGGATAATTTATACAAGGAAAGGAAGATCAGTTCGATATCTAGGCTACACAGTTTCAGTACATCAACGCCCTCTGTGAGGATGCATGACTTTATCACTTGGAGTGTCTGAAAGTCCTGTCCAGAATTCGATGTGTTTGAAAGCATAAGAACCTTGAGTTCTTTGACTGCCATGGAGCGAACTAGAATTTTCTGACCCGAAGCTAGAGAAACCTCTACTTTAGGTAGTCCTGCTGTAACGAAATCTATGAGTGGATTATTTTTCATAATGGGATCTTTGTGGGTGTGTTCTGTAGTGTATTTATATAATACCACAGAAACCATGTTTTATAAACAAAATAAGAAATTTAGGTTGCTACGACCGAAGGTCGTTCTTTGATGTATTTTGGTAATATCTCTCTAAATATATTATTTAGAAACTAATTACCAATCTACACTAGAAAAATTGATTTATATCAATAAATCTAAAGAGAAAACCTTCGGTTTTCAGCTTTTTGTTTATTTTTATCTTTTCTTGTGGTATAGTTATACAGTTCTGTGTAGTGACATAACATTATTTATTTTCTTATAAAATATTTTTAATTAAATGCGGATCAAAACTTATGGAAAACTTTATTGTTCCAGAAATACCTTCTGGGTTGAAAGGTAACGCAAAGAAAAAATGGAACGGTGAGTGGAGTTTAAGAAAACTTGCTTATGAATTGGGGTATACAGTCGTTGGTGAATACGTCGGTGCGAACACACCAATCCATATGATATGCCCAGAAGGTCACGATTGTTATCCAACGCCAGCTAGTTTCAGGAAAGGCGCTCGTTGTAGAGTTTGTGCTGGCAATTGTCCTATTCAAGCAGAGAAAGACTTCAGAGAACTAGCAGCTTCTGAAGGTTGGATTATAGTTGGCGAATACGTCGGTGCTCTAAAACCTATTCATATGATCTGTCCAGAAGGCCATGACTGTTATCCAACACCAAAAGATTTCAAGAGTGATGTACGTTGCAGAGTATGTTCTGGTCGTTGTCCTATTCAAGCAGAAAAAGACTTCAGAGAACTAGCAGCTTCTGAAGGTTGGATTATAGTTGGCGAATATACCGGTTCAAACCCACCAATCCATATGATCTGCCCAGAAGGTCATGATTGTCACACAAGACCAGCTGATTTTAAGAATGGTAAGCGTTGCAGAGTTTGCGCCAAATACGGCTTCAATCCGGAACTCTGTGGATTGATTTATATCTACCTATGGACTCACCCAACCACAAAACACCAGTTCATCAAGTACGGTATTACCAACGCAACCACAGACCACCACAAAGGTAGGATTCGAACCCAAGCCAGAAAGACTGAATACGAACCAACTGAACTAGGCTGCTGGTTCTACCTTCAAGATGGACAGAAAGCCCTTGACGACGAAAGCGCCATCAAGGCTGCTGTTGGTACCCGATACATTTCAAAGGAAATATTTCCGGATGGCTGGACGGAAACGTGCTCCTATACTCATGAGAATATAGGAGCCATTGAATCCATTGTGGGCATAAAATTAGGTTGTAAGATCGATTGAAGTCAACAACCCATCATCAAGATCCAGAGACATGATCTTGATCTCTCTCAAAATAGGCAAAGCCCATAGAGTTTTAGATGGAGATCCTTCGTTATAGAAATCCAGAAACCGAAGAATCACCTTCTTTGTGTTTGGATACATAATACACCCATACTCTGTGTTTCCTGGATCAGATACCCCAATACCGGTACCGAA
This sequence comes from Oplegnathus fasciatus, assembly GCA_003416845.1. Lineage (NCBI taxonomy): Eukaryota > Metazoa > Chordata > Actinopteri > Centrarchiformes > Oplegnathidae > Oplegnathus > Oplegnathus fasciatus. Next base: position 125,306 of record NTHP01000836.1, on the reverse strand, counting down.
AACATCGTCCCAACCGTAGTACTCGCTATACTTCTCTATGAATGCTGCTGAGTCTTCCAACGAAATATCGTGGGGTAGAAAGAATCCTTGCAAAAGAAGCCATTGGTTCTGTTCTAGATCTGACGCGTTTGGGTATTGGAAATATGGATTTCCGTTGTGCTCGCCGGTCGAGTTTCTTACACTGATAGAAGCACCATCTTCCGAATATGCGTTTGTTCCTATATAACATGGACCTTTAGTTTTCTGGTGCTTGTTTACCCAAATACACCCATAATAAAACTTAGTTGGATCGACATCCACTTTGGGCATAATTGATTCAAAGTTCCCATCTCCAACATAAACAACCCTCTCATTATCCTTATCCAGAATCCTATCAAACCATCTAACAGGTTCTTCTGTATGCTGCGGCATTGCCACATTTCGATACAGATTAGCTTCTGAGTGATACGCCTCGTAGTATCCCTTCGGATCATAATGACCAAAGTTGCCCAACGAATCCCCATACTCGCTTGCCTGAGAACCAAACACACCGAGTTTCATAACATCATTTGTTACTTGCTCTTGGGAGTTGTCTGATAACTGCATGGAAGTCATTTTAACGTATCCATACCCTCTAACGCCTCTAGTCGAATCGCTTTTCAATTCAGACAGTACCGATATCTTTGTGCATGCTGCTGGTATTGTCGTCCTAAGCTCAAACTCTTCCCATCCTTCTATTGAAGTTATGTCTTTATGAACTTCTGAAATAACGCCATCTGACGAATTATGAAAAATAATAGATGTCCGAACATAAGAATTTGTCAGTGCTGATACAGAGTCAAGCTTTGCCATTGATTTGAACGAAACGCTGTCTCCAATGATTAGGTTTTCTGTTGTTAGTGGAGTTTTATCAAGCCATTTGACGATCGATGAATTTGCTACGTTATTTGAATGTGTATCTTCGTCTGAAATAATCGACTTGCCAAATCCAGAATATCCAATCTTGGTTGGGTCTGATAGAGCCAGTTCTATTTCTGCCAATTTCGTTTCTAATCCTCTACCAATCATTTTCTCGGAAACAATCGCATTCTTTTTCCCACAGATAACGCATGCGTATGATATTCTGTACCCAAGGTCTCCTAATCCAGACCAAAGTGTGCTTCTCAAGCTTTCAAATGCTTTATCCAATTTAGAATTTGAAATGATCGCATCATAAGAAGTCAATATTGCTATTTCGTCTGATGGAATAGAAAGAATTCTGTCTGCTAGTTGGTTTCTGGAAACGTCGCTTTCGTATATGTCGTAAGTCGCTGGACTTATTACGTTGAAGTTTTTATCCAGATTGATGACGTTCATACCGCGTCTTTTTAGATGATCTGTGAGTACTTTCTCGACGCCATTGATTTTCACCGATCTGGCTGTACCGGTCTCAGCGTGTGTCCCTCTAATGTACAGATTTGTTAATGTGCCCGTTGCACCAGTCAAAGGTGAGACCGAAGCCCCACCTCTAGCTAGTTGGGCGAACAATTGTTCGGCCATATTTTATTTTCCTAAAAAATAAATTAATTAAAAATCAAGG
>NTHP01000836.1:76164-98784 GCA_003416845.1 Oplegnathus fasciatus | reverse complement strand
CTTCGTAACGTACTGAGCAAGTTCGGTGAAGCAACCAAGAAAGACTTTCCTGCAATTCATCAGCTGTTCTTTGATGATGCCATGGAAGACTTCAAGAAAGATCAGTTCATTATCGCTAATGGGAAGGTCGATCAGCCACATCTTGTTCACCCACAGACCAAGAAGATGGCTGCTAATCTGATTGGTAAGCATTTCAAGGCCATCATCACTGGTCAGTTCTAATAAAAAGGGAGCCATTGGCTCCCTTTTTTCTTTTTTCGGAATTTTAAAATAATGAAATTATAAAGGGATTTTCTTTATGTCGTAGTTGAATTTCTCTTGATTGAACCGCTTGATTCTTTCTATTCCATGCTTGAATGCATAGTTGTTCGAGGAATACATTTTCTTCGCCGTCGGTGATTTCGTTCTGACGGAGAGGTTATCGATAACATCAAACACAGTGGCTTTTGCTTTTGTGTCGTGTTTTCTCAACACTCGACCCAGAGACTGAAGAACTAGAATTTTTGATTTTACTGGGTGTGCCAGAACCAAATGGTGTATTCTTTTGATACTAACGCCGGTAGACAAACACCCATAACTCGCTACGAGTATCAATCCAGTCCCGTCTTCCATCTCAGAACTCATTTCTGTTCGATCTGACGCCTTTACTTCCCCTGAGATGTACCTAACCTTAGCCTCGCCGTAAATCGCCTGTATGGCCTTAAAAAGCGCCTTTCCGTGGGCGACGTTTTTGAACAGAACAAGAACGTTTTCGTCCCTGCTTGCTAGGCTCTTTGCCAGATTACAAACCCAAGCATTTCTTTTCTTGTGGGAGGTAATCAGTTTGATTTCATTGGCGTAATCAAGACCTTTAGCCGCTATACATTCTTCTTGTGGGTATTCCAGAAAAATGCTCTTGATGTCGATATCAGAAACTTGACCATCTTCAATCAGCTTGGCCGTATCAACAGGGCGGAAAATCTCTCCGAATGATCCGACGTAAGTCATTATGTTACACTTACCGTCTCTAAGAGAACCGGTTAGACCGAACTTAAAGGCGGTGTGTTTCATCCCTTTCAGGATAGTAGAAATTGATTTTGATGTACTCAGATGGCATTCATCGTTTATAACCATGCCGAATTGTCTAAACCATTCTGTTGGTTTCTTGACTGCCGATTGCCATGTTGTTATTGTNNTACCAATGAGGGGTGATCTTATTTTCGCCGGAATATATTTCCTGCTTTTCTAACCACTCATCGAATTCTGGTCTTGTTAGTTCAGCGGTAGGTCTGATTCTTGGGTCGACTTCGATATCATACATCATGTTACTGGCGAACTTCTCCAGCGATCCCACCAGACCAAATGGTAGGTCTCCGTCGTATGACATAAGGCAGATATTGCCATCCCACCCGCCGAAGCGATGCTTCGGCGAAAATTGATATCCTTCTACGCGATGGGTAAAAAACTGACGGATTTCCATAATGATGTATTGCTCTGCTGCTACTTTTACCGTCGAATGATCTACAAAACTTACTTTAATTACTTCAGACATTTCCAATATCTCGGTGTATATATTATGTATTTATTATACCACAAGTCTTGGTATTCTAAGACAAAAAGGTGTTGCAATGTTCGTAAATACTTGATACAGTACATCCATCGAAACACACCTCAGAAGGTATTAATATGAGCCAGTTAGGTTTTGCAATTGAAATAGCAGCAACTTTCCACTCAGGTCAATTTGATAAAGGCGGTCGCCCTTATATCCTACACCCTCTGGAAGTGATGCGACTGGTATCTGAGTTTCCTGGATGCGACGATGAATTGATGTGTATCGCCGTCCTCCACGATACAGCTGAAGATACCGACTGTAGTCTTGAGTATCTGGAAGAACTGGGATTCTCTGAAAGAATTATCGACGGTGTCGATTCCATGACCAAGCGGGACGAAGAAGACAAGCATCAATACATCGCTCGTTTGATCAAAAACCCAGATGCGATTCGAGTCAAGATGGCGGATCTGCGACATAATTCAGACCTCCGTCGGCTGAAAGGCGTGACTCAGAAAGATTTGGATCGTATGACTTGGTATCAGCAAACATACGAAAGGCTGAAGAGACTTTTGTAATGGTATGTCCTTATTGCTGCCCAACCGATATATCCGACGAATCATATTCTGTTACCATAGATATGATGAAAAAGTCCAAGGAAGAAGGTCTGAATGAAATGACCTTCTATCTGGATTTTGACTGGACTGCACGATCAACGAAAGCTTTGTGGGATCTGATTTCTAGATTGCACGAAGATGGCTACTCTACAACTATTGTGACTGATCGGATAATAAGTGTTGCATTTCCCGAATAAGCATAGTAGTATACACACATCGGGCGGGGTTACCGCCCAAGAGGATTTAGTATGACCGAATATACATCGCATGACTCACATATTGCTATTTGGCCTGATGATACATGGTGCTACATTGGGGACATCGAAGAATACACAAATAAATCTGATGACTACGCGATTGTCCCAGTCGAAGACAACGTAGACGAAATGGATTTGGATGATTTTGTAATTCACTACAACAAAGGTCTGTATTACTATGAGTAAGCAATTAGTTCGTCATTTGACCAACGCCCAACTGGCTGAAATCTCTGTAAAGAAAAAGAAATACACCGACGGCATGCTGTCCAGAGAATACAAAGTCTCGATGGACACCGTCAATAAAGCCTTGTTGGTTATCTCTCGCGTCGAATTTGATCGCAAGAAGATGAAAGGTGAAATCCGTTTCAAAAATTCGATTCTTCGCCAACAACGGTTCGAGCGTCGGAAGATCGAACTCAAAGACGAGATTTTCAACAGCGATCGAGTCGTGTATCGTAAGAAACCGAAATACAAAGTCGTTGTTGACCAACTCCAGTATCAAAGAAAGCGTATGAAGAAATACGCCAAAGAAAACAAGATGGTAGTCAAGAAGGCACCTATCGATGACTTCGGTCGCTTGGCCGGTAAAGCCAAAGAGAAATCTGTAGGAACAGCCGTCGGCCTTGCCCTAATGAACGCACTTTCAAAGCAATAAAAAAAAGGAGCCGAAAGGCTCCTTTTTAATTTGTCCAATGCCTGCTAATTTTAACCGGCTTGGCCTTGCATGTATCTTTTTCGAACGTATGGTACAACCCATTATTCGTATCACGAAAGCATACTCTATTGTGCTTACTGATCAAAGCACCCATATTTTCCAGTTCTTTGATCTTAATCAATTCTGGAACGAGTCTTCCACTTTCGCATTGTTCCGAAACTTCAATAGCCTTCGAAATTATTTCCATTCTTTCTGTGGTGAATGCCGTATCATATCGATCCAAGAAAGGTGCATCGAATCTCGGTTCGATTATTTCATCTTCGATAACTGGCTTTTCTGCTTTTTGCGTTTTTTCTTTTTTCGAAATTTTGAATAATTCCTTCGCCATATTAGCTGGCTTCTTACGCATATCTAGCTCTACGCCTACTGTTACGGCGTATTCTTGCAAAGACTTTTTAACCTTTGCTTCGTCTTTTCCCAAAAGAATGTTTTCGATTAAAGCTTTATCAATCATGGTATGCTCATTAGATGCTTGTGGTGAGGCTCATTAGATAGTAGTACTTATGACCACGATCTATGCATGGTAGAAATACTGCTGTGTATTTCGGACCCATCTTGTACAACTCTTTGTATGCATCGGAGATACACAACTCAGGGTTTCCTTCTTCCGCTCTTACTTCCGTTATGCCATATCCGGCGTTAACGATCGTAATGGGGCATCCTTCTCTGCACATACCAACAGCTACCGTATCATTGAACCCAGCAATATCAGGGAGATATACAGCAGTTATTTCTCTATGGTTTGGTTTTGTGAAAACAACAGTTCTGTCTGCCACCTCTGCCGCTGGTACCTCGGCTGAATAAATTTTGGTGGAAGATCCCATCGTCTTTGGATGGATATAGCTGTCGCCGTCTTGTGTTCCTTTGTACCATTTAAACAGTGTTTCGAGGTCGTGTATGTTTATCTTACTCGATTTCATTGCCGTACCAGTATGGTTCGCGGCGATGATTCTGTGAGGCACCAAAGGATCTGGCATCATGCCCAACACGGAGTTGACATGATTATCGTCTGTTTCTGTATAAGCAACCCAACGGAAAGTTCCGTCTTCCAATTTAACCGAAACGATATGTCCTCTCATTTTTGGAGGAATTCGGAAATAGTCTACGCTGTTGCTTGAAACTGGGTCCCAGATATTACATTCATCTGAGCCTAAATGTACGGTGGCGGTTCTGTTGTAGTTCAGGAAGTGTATTTTTCTACCTTCGCGAACTTCTCCGGAATCCGGCGGTGTATCCCCATGGGTAATAGTAGGCAGCTTGATACGAATGTCTTCGTCTTTTTTGCTGCTTACGACAACATGAGTCTTATAATCAAGGTGTGCTTTGTCGTCTAAACTTTCAGTTACAATCAGACCACATGATCTGTGCTCGTCAACCAAATCACCATTACTAACAAGGCGAACCCATGTTAGTTTTTCATCAGCTACCACAGCAACTGCTTTGTCGCCGTTAATGGTGAAGTGCATCTCACCTAATCGGGTAGCCTCTTCCGGCGGTGGTCCACCGTATGATGTAGCAACGGTGTGACGATCTGGGTGTAGAGGTAACTCTTCTAATACTTGGTTGATATCCATATCCAAACCATTGTCCTATAAAAGTGTAGGGGCATTAAAATGCCCCCATGATAATTTTATTTATCATTTTCAGTAATCTGGATATGAGTTCCGGTTACTTTATTAAAACCAATTTAAAACGTTTGGTTTTCTTGTGTATGAAATTGATCCATACTTGTATTCATATATTCGATCGAGGTTTTCTGGGTTTTGGAAGGACTCAAACTTACCCATAGCCGGTGTATATACACTCGTATAACCGTCTCTGCTATCCTTCACCAACAACCTACCGGTGCTCATTATTAGAGAGTGGTAGAACGAATAAAGCATATTAGCCATATAGATGCTAATTTCATCTCCGGAGGCGGCGTCTTCTTTAATAACACCGATCAATACGTTATCGAAGTCGTCGGCTACGTTTGTATGGAATGCCAATCCATCGATATACTCAACGATGTTTGATGGAAGAGACAATACAGAGAACCCATGCTCGGGAACGAACACCGCTTCGAAAGCGAGACTGGTGACTTCTTCTGGTAGTGCTGGATCTACAGAAACGATAGACAACTCCAACCCATTTTCGGTTTGGTCTTTAGTCCCATCTGTGTAAGTGACTTCACACTTAAACTCTACGGCAGTATTTTCCGCGACTCCTTCGATTTCCAGATACGAAAGAGTTTCCCCTTCCATAACAGATCCGCCCTTAGTCCACGCATAAGATGCAATTTTCTTACCCTTCGGTAATCTTACGATTGGGGCAATTCTTGCTTTTTCTCCAGCGAACACTTCTAAGATATGTTCCCCGTAGTTATCTACGTGGTACTGAGTAAAACTGAGAGGTTTTGCGGCCACGACAGCACAGTATGCTTTGGCTTTAAATTCAACACCGGATGCATGGCTTTGTGTCGCGGTAATCTCGTAAGTACCTTCGTGGATGGGAATCATATCGAATTCGTATGTATCGGAAGTCAGATCTCCGATGACACCACCGTTAAATCTCCACGAATATGTGATTGGGTTTGATTCTCCGACGGGGTCGAAGTTTAAAGGGAACACCTTAATGACAACTTTATCTCCGTCTTGCGCGAAGATTTTTCGTCTCTGTGCGACAAGAGCAGGAATTCTATCTCGGGTGTCAACGACGGATTGAACCACTTCCACAGCTTCAACGATTTTTGCGTTTTTCGCTTTTTTGGTTTTTTGTACTTTTTTCATTTTCTATCCTCAAACCTTCGGGGCTTCCCACCAGTTGATAAAATGGGGTTGGTTCGGATATGACATAGAATCGAATTTGTACATAAAAATTCTATTTGGTTTATCCGCGTTGATTATATGCTCTTCGTGTAGATCAATCCCGTAGTATGAGACATATCCATCCCTGCTCGAAACAACCAACATTCTCCCACCCAATTGTAATGCCAGCATTAGGGTGTAGATATAAGAAGCATCCAATCTTTCTTGTGCATCTTTAGAATCGTGCAGAACATCTACCAAATTGAGAAGAACCTGCTGCAAGTTTCTTTCTGGTATACGGGTCGTTTTTGTGGTGTCTGTCCATATTTCTTTATCGATCATATGAATGTATCTTTCAGGAACACCATGAATTGTCGACATGCTTAAATGTTCGTTGAAAACCGGAACAAATAATTGAGATACTGTCTCTTTGTCGATAATGGTCTCGTACTTAACCGTAACCGGTGATGATGTAAGAGAACTACCGTCGGCAAAGTAAGCCTTTACGGTATACTGTACACCTGCACCAGAAACTGGTGTAGAAGTTGAAGAATTTGCGATAAATCTTAGGAATGATTTAGTTTCTCCGGTCATTGTTGCACCGGCCTTGAGCCATTCATATCTAACCGGTTTGCTAGATGCGTTGAGTACTGAAGTAGACAAGATGATTTCCGTATCCTCGACGGCATACGCTGTTCCGAATTCGTCTGTAGTTATATCAATACTAGGTTCGATAGCAAACTGACTCTCCCGTTCTATGTTTTTCATATAAAATCCTTATATTTCGAAAAAGAGCCCATTAGGGCTCTTATTAAAACTTGACACCGACTACGCGGCTGTATTTAGAATCGCCACAATTCAATGCCCAGTCATCACCGGCGATGATTTGCTCACCGTCTTTGACGTTGGTGTATGGATTTACAGACAGGCCATAACGAGTATTGACCATAACAGCATTGTGCAGAGACTTAGAGTCTGTTGCTACATGGTAGCTGACGCCGTCTTGCTCGGTATATGGAGCGTAAAACAGGGAGCCAATTGTTCCCATTCCATCTGGGTCTCTTACCACAGTTCCGACCAGAGCGTATTCGTAGTCTGTTGTGGTGTCTACGTATACAGACAAACCGTTCAATAATTTTCCTGAGTCCATTTTTTCTGAACTCAGATCATCCTTCAGCCAACCAGAAGCAGACAGCATGGCGTGTACTTTAGGAGTACATGTGCAGTATGTGGCTCTGAAAGTTGTATCATCCAGAACACCAGCAGCCATTTCGCAGATGATTCTATACATCTCACGAGCTTGTGATGGGTCAGCAGCAGAACCGGTCAGATCCACAAACGAATCAGGGACGTCTGGGCTTTCATGTCTGATAGACACGGTAACCAGTTTTTGTAGGATGTCTTTGTTGATTTCTTCAGCAGCAGATTTAGCCAGAAGGTCAATAATAAGTCCTTCGCCAAAACCGGCGGCAGTTAAATCTTGGAGTAATTCGGTGGAAGCCAATGCTTTGATTTTTCTTGAGCGAGCTTCGATTGTCCAACGATCCATCTTGAATGTGTTTTCGGAGATGTTCAGATCGGGAGATTCTGCTTTTGATGTATCCATAGCATCTGAAAACATTCTGATTTTACATGCGATAACGCCATGGAAAATGATGTCTGCTTCGTCAATTCCAGAGTATTCTGGATCTGCTGGATTGAAACCATCAACATGGGTAACAATATAGACAGAATCTTTCAGAGTTTTGAACATTTCGTCTTTATTGTATTTTTTGGTTTTGTCAAAAGCTTCGATTTCATTCCTACTACCAATTTCACCGGCGTAAACTGCTTGGGTGTGGTAGAACTGGTGTCCGGCTGGATCGAGGTATCGCAGACCAAAAAGGGTAGCGATTGGGTAGTTTGTTGGTTGAGTTGCAACCAAATCTTTGTAAATCAGGGTGTTAACGGCATTAGTAAGCGTCAACAGCTTAGGTCTACCTACGGCTAATGCGCTGGTATCGGTAGACTCCCGAATTAGATCGTTAATAAGGTTCATTCTTGTTCCTCACGGATTGATGGCGGTTAGCCGTTATATTTTATTTATAGTTGCACGACTTAACCGCCATGAACTCAGTTATTGAACAAGCCAATTACATGATACTTCTTAGAACCGTCGTCGTAGATTCCGGAGCTAAGTATTACTGTCATTCTAGTAGGAAGATTGTAATCAACCCAACTAGATGTTCCACCAACGATCATTACACCAGCAGGGGGGACAAGTCTAAGAGCACCTAGACCCATGTTAACCACATAGATAACGCTCCCTTCTCGAACTTGGTTAGCTGTCATCGCACCTTCGGCATAGGGGCAAATATCGCCCATACTGACGGTCTTGGTTAAGTATTGAGCAGGAGTTCCTATTACCACAGAACTAGAACAGAAATAAGTTTGACTTATGTCTCCGCTTGTTACTGCGGTATCCGATCCCAAACAACGAGTATTCAAACATGTATCACCCGATACGGTGGCTGCTGCAAAAGAAGCCAATTCTCTGGTTTGTGTTTGTGTTAAATCGGAGTTGACAAAAGCTGTTCCTTCTGGGTTTACACACAGAAACTTGTCAGCTTCCAGTTCTGGTAAAGGTGGGTGTCCTTCTCCGCCAGCTTCGAGGACATCTATACGAGCACTCAAAGTATCATCTTCGGTCATAAGACCTTCGATATTGATAGAATTTGCATTGACTTTGTTATCAACTACAACTATCTCAGCAGATATATCAGCTTGGATTTCATTGAACAGTCCAGTCCATTCTGCGCTCATATCGACAATAGCGTTTTCTATTACGTCGATGTCGTCGGCATTAGCTTTAATCAGAGTTCTGACTTCTGTATCGTCATAGCTTCCACCGCCTCCACCTGGAGGAATTCCACCGGCTTCTAACGCATCCAGCCTCGCATCAATTGCGATATCTTCTTCTAACAGATCTTCGATATTTACAGAATTGGCATTGACTTTAATGTCCACTAATCCAATTTCTGTTAAAGCTGCATTGATCTGAGTTTCCATTGCTTCAATATCGGCGGACACATCCACTGGGGTATTTGACACAACCCAGATAAAACTCCCATCTTCATTTTTAGCCGCAATGATATCCGTATAGATACCACCGTTTATGGTGTAAGATGAAGTTGGTGTTCCTGTTGTGAAATCCTTCATGAATTTGTCAGGAGAAACAGAATACAAACTTGTTCTTCCGGTTCCGAAATTCGCAATATGAATTCTTGTCCCTTCTCTAATTTCGTTGTCTACCGGAATTTGAGCACCATCGACAATCTTAGGAAGGTATATTCTGATAAGAGATGTGCTTTTAACAACAAGGTTTGTTCGTTTACCGAAATCACCAGCTCTTATGTGTGTTGTGATTACATCCGCTTTCTGGACGTTTTGGTCTATCAGGGAAGCAAGAGCTTGGTCGACATAATCGTCGCCTCCGCCGCCTGAGCCGCCGGTTGTTATTGGTACCCAAGCTAATCCGGAGTCTCTTTGCATCGCAATCCAAGCTTGGAAAGCTCTACCAGAAACTTCGTCTGGGGTGAGGAAGTACATTTCGCCTAGACGGCTGGGGGTGACACCGGCTACATCCGGTGTCGCATTCCCTTGTATTCCAGCCAGCATATGGCGAGTACTGACGGATATGGTACGTTCTGACTCGCTCATAATTATTAGGCCACTGTGTACGCGCCGCACATGTAGTACTTCTTAGAACCGTTATCATAGATACACGGTAATACTGAGTACACATAACCTGGTCCAACTACGAAAGTATCAACTTCGCCTTGTGGAGTCACGATCTTGATTCCACCTGGAGGCGTCAGAACCAGATTACCAGATCCAGCGTTTACGAGAGTCAGCATGTTACCTTCTCTACGAGCGGTTCCCAGAGCGGTTGACTGATAGCCACCGATGTCCGGAAGACCTACTGTTCTGTTGGTTCCAGCAGGAGGTGTCGCGATCATAACAGGACATTTCTGAACCTGAGTAGCAGTGATTTCACCACTGGTCAGAACGGTGTCTTGACCGAAACAGTTACCACTTACGGGAGAATCACCAGTAACAGCGCCGTCGATCCATGTTTCATGGTTGTCGATGCGCTCGTCTTGCTCTGCGTTCTTTTCAGTGTTGGCGTCAATCAGATCGCGGTTGGTGATGATGTTGGTTTCGTTCTGCTCGACGCGAGGCTTCAGGGCTTCTATATCGGCTGTGTTAGCAGCAACATCTTCAACAACAGCTTCGATAGCAGCAGTGTTGGTAGCAATGTTGGTTTCGTTGGTACCAACCCGACCTTCCAGAGCTTCGATAGCTGGCTTAACGTCCATGCCATCCAAGTTCAGACCATGCCAAATATTGGTGGTTGGCTCACCGCCGTTTTCTTCTCTTGAACCTTGGAGAACTTCTATCTTAGCGCCGCCAGCAGCGTCTGTGATGTTGAACTTGTTATCAACAGTAACTTCTTGCTTGAATATACCGGTGCCGTTCTGCAATACCAAGTGACCACGGCCAGTTTGGTTGATTTGCAGAGAACCAGTCATTGTATCGCCGGTTACTTTTACGAAACCTTCGTGATCAATGAGTTCCAGTTCATCCAAACGAGCGTCCAGATCAACGATGTCATCTTTGTTGTTCTGAATAGCAGCAGTATTAGCAGCTACAGCGGTTTCAAGCTCAAGATCTTTGGCTTCTAATGCTTCAATAGCAGCATCGTGTTCAACGTCTTTCGCCTCAAGAGCATCAATCTCTGTGCCGATGTTAACAACAGCTGTTTCCAGATTGGTGATTCTTTCCAGCAGGTCACCGAAGTCGCCATCAGTAGCACCTTGGTTTACCATTACCCACTTCCAAGTTACACCTTCAGCGCCGGTGAATTTGGTTGCCACGAAGTCCGCGAAGGTTCTTGGCATAATGGTACTGGTTGTGGTTTCTGTGTATTCTGGCTCGCCTTCACCAGGAGCAACTTCCGCGAATTTTACGAATCGGTTGGCTGGGTTTGCGGTCAGAGATACACGACCTTTGTGGCTATAGTTGGATACGTGAATCTTTGTACCTTCACGGATCTCGTTTGCTGTGAAAGGGGCATCATCAGCAATAGCTTCTGGCAGTGTAATTCTGGCCATTGAGCCAGCAGGATTTGCCAGAATGTTTCTACGGAAACCGAATTCTTCAGCGGTCAAGTTACCGGTGATGATATCAGCTTCGCTTTTGGTATGCAGACGGAGATCTTCGAGACCTTCCGCTGTAGATGAATCGACAAACTCGACCCACTGGAAGCCAGAATCCCCAGTAATAGAGATCCATGTTTGCATCGGCATACCGCCGGTGGGCTTCTTGATGTAAACTTCACCTGCACGAATTGGAGCGCCTACGCCAGCGATATCTGACGTTCCTTCCACACCGGCAAGCATGTGTCTATGACAGAAAGTACCAGCATCATGTACTACTGGTTCGTCTTCAATGCCATTGTATTCTTGGGTATCCATCTGAAATAATCCCTTTGTGAGTTAAATGCAGTTCCTTGCATACTATTATTTATAAGGGGGCTCTGGGAGCCCTCTTATTAAGGTATGTAATTACCGACTCTTGTCAAAATGATATATCTTTTCTCCCCGCCGTCATAAATGGCAGGGAACACAGTTACGGTTTGTCTGCGAGGGAGGCTATAGCTGGTAATTTCTGTTGTGGTGCCATCTTGTATAGTACACCCAGAAGGAGGAATCAAATTCAACGTACCCGCTCCGAGGTTTGCAATGGTCATAATACAACCTTCACGGACGTCAGTAGCTGCCAGAACAGCAGACTGGTAAGGCTGAATAACACCCATACTCACAGTCTTGGTTTGACCATCAGCAGGTGTTCCCATTACTACGTTACCAACAGAGAAATATGTTTGAGATATATCTTGTCCAGTGAGAGCAGTATCACCCCCAGCAGTTTTGGTATTAACCAGAGCATTACCGGTTTGACATCCTTCACCAAATGCCATCATCTGAGTAGCTTGAACGTTGGTGAAACCACTGGCTTCGAATGCGTCTTCGGCTTCATTGATTACCAGATATCTTCCACCATTTCCTTCCAATGGTGGGAGGTCAGGATGGGTAGGATGATCAATAGCTTCCAGTGCATCGATACGAGCATCATATCCTTTCACGACAATCATATCGGCTTCGAGAGGCGAAACTCGACCAGTAAGAGCAGTGATATCATTTCCTGTATTGGTCAGACTTGTTTGCAAAGTGGTGATAGCGCCTTCGCTGGCTTCTATCCTACCTTCTGCTGTAGTCATCCTACTGGCTACAGAATTCGCAGTTCCGATTGCGTTAGCGGAATCTTCTTTCGCTTCGTTCACACGCTCTGTCAGAGTGGTAATTGCAGCATTGGCATTTACCAATCCAGTGACGTTGGTATCAATCGCCCCTTGTAACTCAGTATCCTTAGCTTGCAGTGCTGTGATATCAGTATCATTGGATTCAATGGCATCTGTATTAGCAGTGATCAGTGTTCGGATGGCAGCGTCGTCATAAGAAGTAGACGGAGCTTTTTCGTTGGAATGGAACACCCCAACGGTAGTCCACATCTTATAGGTTACACCACTCTTCACGTAAATGCTTGGCATTAGGATAATGCTGGTCTCTGGAGCCAAGGAGAACTCGGTAGCAGCTTGTGTGGTAGTGAAGATGTTATGACCTTCAGGGGCTTCCAAGGTAATGGAACTACTACCCTTGTTAGCAATGTAATACAGCATCCCTTCACGAACTTCAGTAGCACCAATAGTAGTAGAATCAAAAGGAACAATGTTGCCAAGATAGACATGATACATATAGCCACTGGGGGATACAGAAATGAAATTACTCTTGCAGAAATGTTCTTGGGACACATTGTTTTGATACACATTACCAATATCGCCGCCCATGCACTTCACACTTAACAGAGCATCTCCAGAAGCAGCGCCTTCAGCAAACGTAGCAAGAGCTTGAACGTCGGCAGTTGACTCAGAGGACATTACTAAACCGGTACCCTCTTCATTCACAACGACATACTTATCAGCTTGGAGAACAGTAGGAAGCTTGGCTACCTTTTCTTCTACGTCAGTGATACGGTCGTGGTGTCCGTCGAATTTACTACCGGTGGCAACAGGATTTCCGTCTTCATCTTCACCCATTACCAGAGTATGGTGTTCAAGAGCGGTAATACGAACAGAGTTCTGAGAAATCAGAGTAACGTTTTCTGCGATTTCTGTATTAGCGGTTACTATGTCAGCTTTGTTCTTCTCTACCTTTGCAGTAAGAGCAGTCAAATCAGGAGTAGTGCCACCACCGCCAGCTTCTAAAGCGTCAATACGGGCTTCGTGATCACCCAGAGTTCCAGCAACTTCGAGTAGTTCGGATTGATGACCGTTGGCCAGATTCTGAACAGCGGTAATATTGCCTTCGTTTGAAGTAATACGAGTTTCAGCCGCATCGATATTAGCGTTTACACCAATCAGAGTGTCTTCGATGGTATCAATATCGCCGTCGATACGAGTAACATCGGCCTCTGCATCGGTCATTCTCGTTTGCAGAGTCCCGATATTCGTGGTAGCAGTTTCAAGAGTCTCGACCGTGGTTGTAACCAATCCGTCGATTCTTGTTACCTTAGTATCCAGAGCAGTGGCGGTTTCCTTTACCTCTACAATAGAATTTGCGTTGGTGTCGGCTTTCGCTTTCGCTTCGCCTGCTTCTGTCTTTGCTTCACCGGCAGCAGTTTTAGCAGCATCAACGTCAACAACCATACCGGTAACGTCTGTTTTCAGTTCAGCGATCTTTGTGGTGTGTTCGTTTACAGTATCTTCTATCAGACCTACGGTGTTTTTGGCTTCCTGAGCTAGGATCTCGGCATCACCGGCATCTTTAACTGCAATGTCAACCAGACTTTTGTTCTGTTTGATATCAAGTTTTGCTTGTTCTACATCTTCACCAAGAGACGCAACATCATTCACAAGAGCATCATAACCAGGTGGCTTTTCACCAGTTCCACCGCCGCCAGTTCCGCCTTCTTCGAGAAGAACGATCCGTCTGGTATTTTCATCGATGATGATTTTATGTTGCCCAACCATAGTCTCGTTATCGGTGATACGACTCAGGTTATAGGCAATCTTGCTTTGCAGCGATTCACCATCAGCTGGATAAACAGCTTCTTTCAGATCATCGATCTCAGATGTCAGAGTTGCGATCTTGGTAACATGGCCGTTGATATCGTCTCTGTTTTGTGTAATCCGAGTTTCGTGATCTGCTATTTCTCTCGTGTGTTCTTCAACGGTCTCGGACAGATCCGGACCGACTTCTGTTTCCAGAGCATCAATACGAGCTTTTTGAGCTTCGACAACCGTGGTTAACCCATCAAGAGCGGTGTCCAGATTATCGGTTATAGTTTCCAGAGCATCTACTGCTTCATTGGTAGCGTCTAATCTATCAGCTTCAGATGCAGCGAAATCGTGGTTCCCGATTATATCGAGTTTTGCTTTATCAAGACTTTCGTCTAATAGAACAATCTGAGCGGCCAAACCGGTTTCTGTCACAGTCGAATCATAAACACAATGCCAAGATTCGGCATCTGCTTCAGCAGTAGCAATCCATACTCTGATTTCTGGAGTTCCAGCGTCATCCCAATGCTCGACATAAATCTCACCAGCAGTATATGGCATGTTGTCAGGACTAGAAGCATCATGAGGATTGTATGTTCCTCTACTGGTAGTAGCCATCCACTTGAATACTTCACCGGCACCTACTTTCTGTGGAGCATCGAACAGGTTCTGTTCATCCAGTTTTGCCAGATTTGAAGTATCAATAGAACCGCCTTTAGAGTTCCAGAGTTGACGCCAACTAGCGGAGGAAACTTCACTACCGTCTTTACTTCCGGTAATGGACATAAAGATCGTTGTGTCTACTGGATCTGTTCCATCTTTGTTCCAGATGATAACTTCACCGGCCATTCTTGGCTTGCAGTCTGGATTCACGATTGGATTGACAGTTCCGCCGATAACTCTAACACCGGCCAGTCTACGACCTTCGTCCAAAGATCCAATGTATTGACGTGGATCAAGAAATGCGTTTGATCCTCTGAACTCGTTGTTTTCTCCGAGCCTAGCTACGTCATGACCGTCGATCATTACTGGAACCCAAGTAGTCTTATTAGCTACCCAGATAGCAACATCACGTCTTCCGTCGTCAAATGTCTTGAATGCTACGTAGAATTGACCATCATGTTCCGGAGCAATACCAGCATCTCCTGGGTTGTACTCATGACCATTCACAAAGGACATGATCTGATTACCGGCGATTGTCTGGTTATATTCAGTGAAGTTATTAACTTTGTCAGTCATGACAACGTTGTCGCCTACTTCGTCTCCACCGAGGGCTGTCCACGTTGGGATACCGTCGTTGTCGTCATAAGCAACATACATCTTACAGAAATCGGAATCTTCTTCACGACACATGGCTAATTGACCAAGAAAGTCAGGTGAAGAGTTAGGGAAATCTTCGATGTATTTCTTAATAGTGACGATCTGAGAACCGTCGATTGTTTGCTTAAATTCTTCGAAATTGTTTTCGGCACCAAGATCGGCAAAGTTTCCGCTTCCTGAACCGGTAATTTCTTCCCACTCTGCATTTTCAGTGGTTGTTCCAATAGCTACCCACATTCTGGCTCTACCTTCTGTAGAACCTTCGGATATGCGAATGAATATTTCACCAAGTCTTCCTGGCTTTATTCCTTCGGTTACTGGATTATTCGGACCATATACGAAAGTCGCCATAGGGCGACTATCGATGGTTTGTGTTCCATGAGTAAAATTATTCGGTAAATTAATTGCTGCCGAAATAGTTTTATCACCCGTTCTTACAAATGGCTTCATTAGATATCCCTTTCAATCTCTTCCGCTGCACACATACGGCCATCATTATCAACAGTGATTTTAAATACAGTTCCGTTGGGAGACTTCATGCGGATGTAGTCTTTAATCTCATCAGAATTATTTATATGTTTCCACTGTGTTTTTACGCCGTCGTTGGAAAGGAACATGTTCTTTGTCCCGATGCCAGTGGTGTCAGGACGCATTTCTGCAACTGGATGTTTGACGTGGAATGTCATACCAACGGCATCAGATTCTTCTTGTGTTCCCTTTACGCCATCAATAATTACAGTTTCGCTGTCCTTGATGTACATAGAGGCAACGCCATGAGGAAGATCTGTGATCATTTCCAGTGTGGCTTTTTCTGTGAAGTCTTTATTTCTGAAAGAAATGACCCATACAGCATCGTCGCCCTTGGGACCAGTGATGTCGCCTAGTTCCGCGTACTTGTAGGTACCCATGTCGACACCAGCAACAAGAGCAGGGACAATAGCCCACATGATCTTCTTGGTGTTATCTTTTCCGATGAGAGCGGCCTTACCTTTGTTTTCTTCGGTTGCCGAGTATTCTAGCTGGAATTGCGTTAGATACTCGTAAGAACCTACGATAGTTACGGACGCACCGTCTTTACCCTTCTCACCGTCGTCGCCCTTGTCGCCTTTATCACCTTTATCACCTTTGAACTGGTCTCCCAATTCTTCAAGTGCTTTGTCAACAGCAGACTGAGCAACGTCTTCCATCAGGTTGGCGGCTTCCAACATAGCATCGTTGATAGCATCATTCATCATCATCTCTACGTCAAACATAATGCTCGAAGTAGCGATAGAGATAGCGGAACTGATCATTATGCTAATCAGCATCGTTCCGATTGAAGAACCGGAATCGCCCTTGTCACCCTTGGGTCCTCTTGGACCAACAATACCGGCGACTTTGCCGAGATTGTTCCAGTTGGTGATAAATTGCCATCCTTCTTGACCTGGTGCTGGGTGGTGGTCAACCGGACCCTTATAGACCCACGCTTCATCCACTCCATTTACCAACCAGACTTCTCCAACCTCTACAGGTCCGACAAGTTTTGTCAAGTCATTTTGTCTGTCGACAGTTCCGGTAATTTTCAGACCACGACCAATCGGACCCTCGGGTCCTTCGGGACCGGAAGGTCCAGTAATTTCAACATCGAGAATAAGCAGTTTCCAAGGATCTTGGTCGATGCCTTCTATGTCTTTCAGGTGCCATAAAATGGCATTTGGATCACCAGCAGTGTCGGTTGGGAACCGACCATGCTTCATTTCAACTGTTCTTCCTGATACACCACCCGCCTCTAAAGCCGCGATCCTCTCACCGAGAGGAGCGACTTTTTGGCCATTAAAGCGAAGAATATCTTCGACGTTAGTGGCCGTTTCGAGGGGAAGATCGTTCAGATCGGCTATAATGTCGCCACCGGCTGGATAGATGTCTTCCCATTCACTCATAACAATTTTCCTTATGATTTTGGAGTAATATCAAATATTGCTGGATTGTATCTGTAACCTTGAACACGATCACTAGAACCGTATTTCTCAGCACGAACTTCTGAACCGAGAGTGAACGACAGACCGGCAAGTGAATCACGAAGAGACAATGCGGTGTTCAGTCCAGTCTTGAACAAACTTGAACTTGGCTCGATTACGAGGAAGTTCTTGTATGGGTCGAGGAAGCTCTGATCGATATTTCCAGATTCACCGGTAGCAACTACGCGGATTTCGCAACCTTCTCCTGTTCCGGTGGCTGGGTTAAATCCTTCCAGAGGAACGTTCTTGAACGTGCACTCGATAGTTGGATAAGCACCTGGATATTCACCAGAACCACCGGCGGCAACGTTACCTTCAATAGCATCGACTATCTCTACTCCGGTTTCAGCATTTTTAAGAGAGAACTTGAACTTGGTGGTGTGCCCCATCCAATCATTCTGTCCAGTCAAGTGCAGACCCACCGTGATGTTGTAGTGTCCTTTGTTTCTAACCCCAAACAGACCATGCTGATTGGTGAATACGTTAGAACGTGGGTCTTGAACTACTCGATAAGCAAGAGGCTTATCTCCGGCGTGATACTCATTAAAACGATCATCGTTATGAGTTGTCAATACAGAGTAATATGAATCATCGACACCAGAAACGAGTCTCCAATCCATCCAGTCTGCGCCTACATCATGAACACGACTCCAGATATTGCCTGTAGTGATACCAGAGAATGTTTGAACCCACTTGGTATCGCTCATGAACTGATTCTGCAATACACCATCTTCCGGAACAGGAAGCTTTAATTTCTTTTCTGCGTCATCGGATGTAATTGCTTGATACCCAAGATGCTTAGAATTTGCTTCGGTGTACTCTTTTGGTCCCAGAACTTTCGGGAATCTGGATTGCAGATCCGAAATGTCGTCGTCCATGTCAGAGTAGCCCCATTGTTCCCAAGACGTTCCGTCTGAATAGTAGAACTTGTCGTGGTTGTTCGGGGTGCCTTCCACAGTGCTCTTTTCAACCACCGCCAAGCGATTTTTGTGATCAGCTGGGGGGAATGTACTCTCTAAAGAAGAAACGTGCTGTACGGCCAGTACAGGCTCCTTAGAACCGATTGTCAATTCATACTGAGTAGTAGCTTTTCCTTTTGAGTCCACAGTAACATGTTCTTTCACGCTGGAAAGAGACTTATCACCGATAGACTTGATGTAAGTGATACCTTGATACCCCTTGTCATCAGGAGAAGCAGCAGTCATATCAACAGCCGTTNTATCAAATATTGCTGGATTGTATCTGTAACCTTGAACACGATCACTAGAACCGTATTTCTCAGCACGAACTTCTGAACCGAGAGTGAACGACAGACCGGCAAGTGAATCACGAAGAGACAATGCGGTGTTCAGTCCAGTCTTGAACAAACTTGAACTTGGCTCGATTACGAGGAAGTTCTTGTATGGGTCAAGGAAGCTCTGATCGATATTTCCGGATTCACCGGTAGCAACTACGCGGATTTCACAACCTTCTCCTGTTCCGGTGGCTGGGTTAAATCCTTCCAGAGGAACGTTTTTGAACGTACACTCGATAGTTGGATAAGCACCTGGATATTCACCAGAACCACCGGCGGTAACGTTACCTTCGATGAAATCAACGATTTCGGCACCAGTAGCGGCGTTTCTCAGAGAGAACTTGAACTTGGTTACATGGCTCAACCAATCGTTCTGACCGGTCAAATGTAGACCTACCGTAATGTTGTAGTGTCCTTTGTTTCTAACTCCAAACAGACCATGCTGGTTAGTGAATACGTTAGAACGTGGATCTTGAACTACTCGATAAGATAGTGGCTGAGAACCATCATGATACTTGTCGAAACGGTCATCGTTATGTGTTGTCAGGACTGAGTAGTATGAATCGTCAACACCGGAGACAAGTCTCCAATCCATCCAATCTTTACCAACGTCATGCACACGGCTCCAGATATTACCAGTAGTGATACCAGAGAATGTCTGTACCCACTTGGTATTGCTCATGAACTGATTCTGCAACACGCCTTCTTCAGGAACAGGAAGCTTTAATTTCTTTTCAGCGTCGTCGGATGTAATTGCTTGGTACCCAAGATGCTTAGAAGTTTCTTCGGTGTACTCTTTTGGTCCCAGAACTTTCGGGAATCTGGATTGCAGATCCGAAATATCATCGTCCATGTCAGAATAGCCCCATTGCTCCCAAGACGTTCCATCTGAATAGAAGAACTTGTCGTGGTTATTAGGGGTGCCTTCCACAGTGCTCTTTTCAACCACCGCCAAGCGATTTTTGTAATCAGCTGGGGGGAATGTACTCTCTAAAGAAGAAACATGCTGTACGGCCAGTACAGGCTCCTTAGAACCGATTGTCAATTCATACTGAGTAGTAGCTTTTCCTTTTGAGTCCACAGTAACATGTTCTTTCACGCTGGAAAGAGACTTATCACCAATAGACTTGATATAAGTGATACCTTGGTACCCCTTGTCATCAGGAGAAGCAGCAGTCATATCAACAGCCGTTGCTTTCAGAGAACCATTGATTGCGGGAGTAGGTGTGTAAACCAATCTACCGGACTCTTTTAGTTCAACGGTACCGCCCTTAAACTCAATATCACTCACGCTCACGTAGGAAGTTGCTCTTCCAGTAGGAGCATCTGGCTTAGGAGTGCCAGTTACTTTCATACCAACGTTGGCAATGATTTCTTTATCACCGCTCTGAGTTAGAACAACACCGCCGGTAAATTTGACTTTCGGACCAGCAAATGTCTTGTCTGAGTTATCAGTTCCCTTTCCGGACAGAACAACGTTTGGTTTCAGAGTCTGGTAAGTTATGCCGCCATCTGTCTCCGATCCCCAGTTAAAGTTCTGGAACTTTATCTTTGATATAGAATTGTAAGGACCTTCATCGGTTGCTCCCGTTTCTCCGGTGTTGACTTTAACATCAATACCCGCGATACCCGTTTCACCTTCAAGAAGTTTCCAGCTAGTTCCGTCGGAGAAGTAATGCTTCTTGTCAACAGTGTAGAATACGATCTGACCGTGATTCTTATCTGCTGAGTAATCTGCATCCGAAGTCGGTGTCCATTCATTATAGGAGGTACCGGTTCCGACTTTGATTACAGCACGACCATAGGCTGCTGTCTCTTCATCACCATCCCAGTTTTCTGGCTTGGCTTTGTCGTCTGCTGTAGGTTCTTCGGTGCCTTTCCAACGATAAACGATGTATCCAGTAGTTGGCTTTTCTCCGCCTTCTTCTTCGCCTTCGTTTCTAACAAGACCAGTTACCTGATTCACTTTGAAAGGAACGTGGACTAACAGTTTAGCAGCGTTGAACAGATCAGTAGTAGACTCGAAAATACCCAAGAAAGTAGAGTTAGGAGGTGTTCCGCCTGCACCGCCGGTAATTGTTACTGTAGCGGCTGATCCTACTTTAGCGATTTGAACAGCATCACCGTCGAAGTGAATTTCTTTAACGTTGGAGATTGTTTCGCTTGTTCCGGTCGCATCTGGTCCACTGATTTCGATACCCTTTGTTTTCAGAGTAGCTTTGTTTCCGTGGAAAGAATCTTTACCATCAATGAGTTCAAAGTTGTCTTTGTCGAAATCGATAAGTCCTACGTAGTTCTGGTAAGCTACAGTAGCTCCAGCTTCGTTAGTATGTCCGCCTTTAACGTATACGTCACGGGTAGAGGCTACTTTGAATGTCTTGTCATCATCACCATAAGAAGCGGTGAATCCACCTTCAAACTTGATCTTACGTTGATCTGTCTTGCTCAACCAAGAACCATCGGATTGCTTTCCGGTGAAATCAACACCTTTAGCTTTCATCTTGATACCAGTTACTTCACTGGTCTCTGTGTTTTTCAGGACTGTAGTAACGAAAGTATCATCAAAATCGAGGATAGGAGTAGGTGTCTGCATGATAGCAACGCCATCAGCATCTTTACCTTTGATTTCCATAGAGTTTGCTTCGGTAGAACCTAGCTCATCCCACAGAGACCATTCTCCAGTTACTTTCGTATAACGCTTGCGCATTTTACCAGTAATAGCACCATGCCACACCTGAGCTTTTTTGGATTCGCTTGTATAGTAGTTCTGCAACCAACCATCTTCGTCGCCTTCCAGCTTCAGCTTAGACCTTGCGTCCTCTGCGCTTATGTGATACGTACCAGATTTCTTATCAACTTCTACGTTATATGACTTTTCTACCAGAACATCCGCGTATCTGCGCTTGTTAGAAGCAGCATCCCAACCCATGTGGACGTAGCCCCAAGGTTGCCACTGCGTCCCGTCTGAATAGTAGAACGTATTGTCTTCTGTTGTTACAGCAGCGTGGTTAGCTTTATCCGATGCACTGATAGCATCCAGAGCTACTTTATTATTAGCAACGATTAACTGTCCAGCATCTCCTCCCGGAGTTGGTGTGCCAGAAGCCAAAATCTTCCAGCTAGTGCCGTCAGAGTAATAGTGCTTGCTATCAGTTGTGAAGTAAACAATCTGACCTTTAGAGGTGACTGCTGGATATCCTTCACCGATTGTTGGAGTCCAAGATGGACTTCTTGATCCTGGTCCTACCCATGGGGTAGCTGAACCTCTTACTCCGAGTTGATCTTTACCGATTTCCCAGTTTGACTCAGTTTCGATCTGAGCAGGTGTTGGATTCTCAAGATCATTTCTTTTCCAACGGACAACTTTGTATCCGGTAGTTGGGTTTATACCACCAACAGCAGAAGCAGATGCTTGTCTAATCAGACCAGTTACTTGATACTGCTTGAACTTGGCATTTACTTTCTTAGCTGCATCCATGAACGCAGTTTGTCCTTCGAAGATACCAACGAATACTGATTCGTCTGGTGTATCGCCAAAGTCTACGGCATTCCATACAGTCCCATTAGAGTAGTAATGACCAGGAGTTTGATAAGGACTTGAAGCACTTGTAGTCCCTGTATACCAAATAATTTGACCGCGATGAGTATCAGCAGGGTGAGAGGTAGAATTATCGGGTCTCCAGTCAGGACGAGAGCTATTCTTACCAGCATTAGCGATACCATAGCCACTACCAACAATAACATTCTTATACCAGTTAACGGGCTCAGTGCTACCAGTCTTCTTCTGCCTAATCTGCTCAGGAGTAGGTGTTTCATTATTAGTAGGTTTCCAATCCCACATAGTCCAACCTACTGCAAGAGAAGGGTCTTCTGAAGCACCCCTACGAACCATACCGGATACACGGTCCTTCTTGAACAATACACCCTTACTACGTACATCTACAGCAGCAG